>LOND01000002.1:447950-461170 GCA_014220965.1 Paragonimus kellicotti
CTATAACCCCCTTCCGAGGCATCACAAAAATATGCAGCTCGGATAGCTCTGTCACAATAGCCTGCGAAAACAGCATGCAGCGTGGAACTCGGAAGTCATCAAGAGCCTTTAAGCTTGTCAACCAGGCTTGCCACTCTTTGCGATCTTCTAGACGCATCGGTTCGTTCCATCCGAGACCACTCCAGCACAACTTCTGAAGCAAGCGTTTGCCTGGCAGCAGCCATGGCGAGACAAAGCCTAAAGGGTTGTATAACAAGGAGACACAGGATAGCATCCCTCTCCTAGTCTCCGCTCTGTCTGGAAGCTGGAGGCTCAAGCGAAACTCATCTGTTTCAGCGTCCCATTGGATACCCAGTGTTCGTTGTGATGGTAGCGATTTGGCTGCAATATCTACTAGGAGGGTGAGGGCTCTGATGTCGGTATTGACGCTAGCATCTCACGGTCATTCGAAACCCAGTTTCTCAGCCGGAAACCTCCTCTTGCCAACATGTCAAAAACCTCCTCACAAAATGTTTTGCTATCTCCGCGTTGGAAACAGAAACCAGACAGTCATCATAAAAACTCTTCCGAACTGATTCGCGGGTGGAAATTTCATACAACGACCCACAGTCCTCAGAGGTACGTCGTAATGCATAACTCGCACAGAAGGGCGAGGTGGTAGCGTTGAAGGGATGAGAAGCCAATTTGTAACCTATTGGATCTCTTGCAAGGTCATGTTCGGGGCGCGACGAAAACCAGAACATACCTCGGTCACGAACGGGGATGCATACTTGCGGAAACATCTCTTTGATATCCGCCGAAATTGCCACTTTCTCCATGGGACACCGTAGCAATACGCCCACCAGGTTTGTAGTCACGTCAGGGCCCTGATACAGCCTGTCATTCAGGGACAGTCTTTGGTATTTAGCCGCACAGTCAAAGACTACTCTGAGCTTCCCTGGTTTCTTAGCGTTTAGTACAGGGTGGTGTGGCGGGTACCACCGGTGCGGGTAGCTTGGATCCAGATGAGCTTGTGGGACCCTTTTAACATACTCACGTTCAATGTGATGCTGTATCACGTTCGCGTACTTTGAGAACGTATCTGCATCACGTTTTAACCTCCTCTTCAAGTACGACAAACGTTTCTGAACCATTTTGCAGTTAGGAAAGGTGAGGTGCTCACACTTCCAAGGAAGGGGCACTTCATAGTGCCCGTTTGCGTCCAACGCATACGACTGTATTAGTGACAAAACCACCGAATCCTCTCTGGAAAGTGTGGGGCCATTCGGTGACCTATTATTGAGCTCAATATCATATAAGACACGAATCTGGTCCACCAAAGTAAGAACGTCCTGTGACAGCCAGTTGACGGACTGCCTTCGTCCGGCATTCACTAGTCAAATGTCCGCGCAACATACATCCGAATAGAGTCGTCACTGAGTATGGTTGTCTACATACCCCTAGCCTTTGATCTAGGAGCCAATGCACCTCGGGCACGTCGCAACCGAGGAGAATAGTGACCTCACTACCCTCAACCTTACCGAATGTAACGTTTGGGATGGGACGCTCGTCGGACTGTATTGACCTCAATTCTGGAGCTGGCTTCACGCTTTGGTCCTCCAAATACTGTTCCACCTGAGCATCCCGATCAACTGAATGCTCCCGCACGGGGTAAGCGTCAACATGAGCATATTTATCTTCAGCTAGATCAAGCAACAATCTAGCCCTCTCAACTTCCATTCTAGCCTGGGCCAGCTTACGCTCTAATGCGACTTCTGCTATGACTTCACGTTCCTTAAGCTCAGCTAGCAACAACGTAGACCTAGCTTGCAAACTCTTAAGACTGCGTGTGGATCTACGACTAACGCATGAGCCAGAAACTGAAACAGCATCTACAGAACGGCGGACTTGCCTGTCACATCCGGAATCTTCCTTGGGTTCCATGAGTTCGGAATTACTTGGTATCAGCAAAATTCCAAGTTTCGTCAGATTGAGTACTGTAACGATCCACGTCTGATCGTTGAGTTACGCGTAGCCCAAAACGGATCCCCAAATTGAAAACAAGATTGGATCCAACAATTTCTACGGTACTATTAAAGAAATGCATCAATAATTACAAAAAGCAAACCTCAATCGTTCACGACGATAGTCTCGTCCAGCAAAATCAACAGTTTCTCAACAGGACCAGCAAGGTCAAAGGTCAGCCGTCACGCCAGTAAGCCAGGACAAGAATGGCTACTCGCGCCAAGGACACTTGATGACACATTAGTTCAATAAAACAAAACGGGGTGGGTGAGGTAGTGGGAACAAGTGTCAGGTTAGTGGGAAAATGGGGAATGCAAACGATGGGGACGAATTTTCTCAGTTCATGGATCAACAACTTTACACTGATATTGTTCATATTATACACAAGGATCTATTAGGCATCGACCGGCCGGCTGGAGACTAGAATTTGTGTGCAATTGTGAAGACCCATTTCTTTACACTCATTAATTTAAGTAGAAGTGTGCAGTAAGGATTGTTGAGAATTGTCCTTACAGAAGTGCTTCGATGAGGTAACCACTCCTCCAGAGTGACTAAAACAATTCGTGCTTGTCGGAGGAATTTCAGTGACCACCACTTACCTTACCTTCGAAAATATCAGTCATTCAATCAAAAACCGTTTCTCATCATGTCCTGCACATGGCCTTCAGTAACTCCTTTGACTCATGACCTTTCCATCATGTCCGGCGTTCTGTCAGAGAGAGACCAACACTGTTATCATTATGAGATTCCGTCGATAGGAGCAGTGCTTTCGTTTGTGTTCAATGATATGGCGTCGGTCTGTCCCTTTTGAAGAAGTCTGGGCTGACTGTTAGTAGCATGTTGTTGAGGTGCGCGGTGCGTTCATTTGATCAGAGGAGTCCCACGAATTTTTTAAATATCAGATAGATATCCAGCTAAGCAGTTAGTATTGAAAAACGGTTTGGACAACTCCTCCGGTACAGGCACGTGCATTCTGCGAACGCGGTCGTACATTTCCTTATGCAGGCAATTCGATTAGGCGTGCGTGAAATGTACACACTGTCCTCATCGGAAATTAGAGTGCACTTCGAGAGCCATTTGCGTTTGGCAAGGAATCTGGACACAGGAAATGACATAAACAAAAATCCGCACACCCCAAGCATGAACGGTCGTCTCGTCATGATGCGGACTTTGGAAGGACTGAAGTGAAGTTCTACATTGTGCCACAAATGACCAACCGATCTGTTTGAGAATCCATATATTTTTCGAAAACGCCTGTTATGTTACACTAAATTCATCCCCCCCTATTGATGAGCACGTTTTCAGTTGCACTGTGTTGATGTCATTTGGGTTACCTGACTGGCTGTCTCAAATAGGACGAGGTTGATTTTGCCTTGCTACTTGTCCCAGCAAATAATGTGCATGTTAATTTCGTAGAAGTAACCCATGAGATGCGATCGGAATGCTATTGCACAAAACGTCTTACCTACAAGTGTGGACCTTTTTCAAAGATATCATGGCAGTGCTGCCACTTCGGGGTTACAATTAACATGACTACCTGGATAACTACACAGTTCTGTACGACTTTGTTCCATTTGACCGTATTAAACTAACTGTAAGTAAGGAACCAATCTGGGTTAGAGTTTAGTTTTTGCGCGTTGGAAGCACAAGACCGAGAGCTTTGGAAACATTAATAGCTACATTTTATTTCGAAATTCAATAACTTGTGTGGGTGACAATACGTAAAGCAGTCGGTTAGAGAATGTGAGTTACACTGAGTTCACTTGGTGCTTCAGAAGTGGAGGACTCATTGATTTGATATTTGTCAGAACAGTAGCAGCAGAGTAATCATGTTTGGCCGTATTCTTGTCACTCCAGACGATAGGCGCGTGATCATGATGAGCCGTCGACCACAAATTGCTATCCCGGAATTTGTTATCACTACATATTTCTAATGCTAGGATTAGCAAAATAATGACTGTTGAAGTGCATTTATTTCATACTTGATTACCATGTCAGAGTTGTAATTTCACACTGCTTCATAATGATTAATGCCCCTGTGAGCTGAATTGTAAACTTCTCTCTCTCTCTTCCTTGACCTGATGCTATTTATCTACCACTTAATACAAAGTCGGGTGTTCATAGTAATTGAAAGCTTTCTTCAACTAGTGAAATTCAAATGGTTCCAATGATTCCAACTGACCACACTAACGAGCTTTGTCCCATCCAAAACGTTAATGATCACGGTGTTTGCAATATGGAGATTGTTAATAGGAAGCTCTTGCAGTATGGTAATGCGTATGTTCAATCTTTGTTATCATCTTATCAGAATGACTTTGTGGTGGAGACCAGTCCAGCAGCAACACTGTTCAATGGGCTTTCTCATCTGATTGGTGCAACCACACCGGCCCGATTGACTGTCGGCTTGATTCGAGGCCTGGGAGCAAACCTCACGGATTCGGCTCGTGAGGCTCTTGCTATTCAAGTGTATGAGGCTACAGGAGAGAATCCACCAGATCCCACGAGACCTTTAGATGTGCAGGTATGTAGTAGCAATAGCCATTTCATTGATTTATTATGTAGATTTGCCAATCTCAGCCTAACACTTCATTTACTAGCCAAATAGAAAGGAATATTATTGCATCCGAAATGCGAATTTTGCGCTAACCTGCTTACCTGTTTTGGCAACCTCTACCAAACGTGGTTTGCACAAAGTTAACAAAAACCGGAAGAAATGCAAGAATCATTGATATAAATCGTTCTCAGTAAACTGCGCATACCATTATTTACTCAACTGTCGACATCAACTAGAATAAAGTGATGACAACCTCGACTGTCATCCACACGGTTGCGGGTTCAAGCTCCGGTCACCGCGACCATTCAAGCTTCGGTTTGAATAACCTGACAGTACTGTCCAGTTTACAGACAGGTGAGTGCGTCACTTGACGGCAGAAATCTCATTGGATGGAAACTCAAGACTTGATTTTAAGGCTTGATCACGGTACTAAAAAGACCATCAAACCAACTAAGTAATTACACGAACAAAGATTATCTCAGGTATTTGAATGCCTCTGTCCTGGAGAGTCTTTTAGAAAGAACTACTTCCTTAAAATGACTACTTTAGTACAGACTCACGATACTTTTATGTGAACTTATGACTCTAGAGTTTATATGAGCAAATGTCACATCTGTCAATCCGTTTTATTGCAACCGATAGATCAATGATGGATTTGAGACATTCCTTGATCTTCATCCTATTAAATAAACTGTAGTTCACGTGTTGCTCTAATCTTATTCCGTTTACATAATACAGTCCCTAATTGTTGACGGACAAGTTATTGAACATATTCAGGGGAAGCTTATAAAATAGACAAGGATGCATCACAAACAAGCTTGTTACCCTTCAAGAGACAACAGAGTACATTGATTTATCATTAACAACAGCATGAACGTGTTCAAAGTAATGTGCATTAATATATACAATATCACATTTATGTTCCTCGAAGAGAAAAATGCATTGCGAAAACCATCGCAAAGAACTTAGTTCACAGTTATAAAATATACTGCTTAGCAATATCTTGTTTACCGTTAGCGCATTGTCTTTGTTGCCCTCCCCTTCAAGATATACCACTACTTCTGATTGATCTTGTCAGTTATCAGGCTAATGGGAAGTAACACTGTATTTATCTATGATTGCGCTATCGAATGTTGTATGGTTTGAGGTGAAAATGAAGTGAAAATTTGACAAACGTTAAAGAACAATATCATGTTGACGTTGTTGGTTCCGATAACCAACCAACCAAATCGCAAATTAGGCAACTCTTAGGTCACTGTCAAAGAAAACGAGAAATTATTCTAATCAGGGATAAGCCGTGTAGACTTACCTAGTTTTACTATGGTTCATTACACTTGTACGATATGTCTGTTAAACTTAGATCGATTAGCATGAATGAAAATAGCCGGGTGGGTCATTAGAAGGTGTAACAGTAATTTAGCTTGTTTTCGGTGTTTCGCCATCAGTCTAATGACAGCATAGGTCGCACAATACATTGCTTATTGGACCGCACTTGAGAACATTATACATTGTGGCATAATCGCGGGTTGATGAAATCTTGCTGGTCAACGAACGTCATTACATGTGACCAAAGCGAGAAATACAGTCAGCGTTGTTGAGTCGCTTTGTCCAATTTATCGAGTTTACAGGGTCCGTTTAAAATAGACAAAATGTCGCTTGTTAGCTGTTGCTGACTATTTGGAATCCTCAGTTTGAGTACACAACGTCAGCTTGTGAAAACGTTGGCTTGGGATTGAGCATGCATTAGCAATTAGGATATGCAGGAATCAGCCACGTTCGGTACGTAAACTTCTGCCGCGCATTGACACTCGCCCTGTGCAATAGTGAGTACGTTATGTGATCCGTTATGTTTTACGCAGTCACACTTCTTTCAAATCAACCATACATCGAATTTTAGCGAAGTAGTCCGTTCATATGTATTTGTAGACAGGAATTAACCCGATGGTGGAACAGCAAAAACTAGCTTGCTTCTCTTCTCTCGTATACGCCTTCTCTTTGCTACGATTATCTGGTCCATACACTTTTCATTCTATTCTGTGCTGATATTCTATCCATATATAGGTGGACACCAACTATCCCGGTCGTCTGATCCCCTATCCGCCGAGTACCAGCGTGGTTGTATTGGGGCCGAATGCAGGTGGGAACACTAACCCTGTACCTTGTACAGAGTTCTCTTCCGCCAATATCACCTCGGACCTCCAGCTGGCTCGAGCTGCGGCAAATGCGGTGGCTAGCGGTCATCCACCGCTTGTGCTCACGCCCGATGTTCGACGCGCAGTAGACGCGTTTCGGTGTTGGTTGGATGAGCCACGGGCCCGTCAGTCGTTCCTACTGGTCGGACCGGAGGGATGTGGAAAAAGGTGAGCAAGCAGACAAGTCTGGAAAGTGTGTGTGAACACATTTTTCTAATTGAATGTAAAAATTGATCAGTGCTTCGTCCAACAGTATTCCCGAAATCGTCATTCCGTCTACTGGAAAAAACCTATATACTTTGTTCATGTTGACTTAGATTCTACTTTCAAAAGATATTGTCAGTCCACTGGTAAGAAATAGTGGCACTTCACCTGTTCACAGCTCATTTTTGTGTCGCGTTAACCAGCTCTAGCCGAATACTACTTGTACATAATGGCACACCGTACACGCGCCTCAATAACAAAAGTAAGGGTTTACTAAACTAGCTTGTTCAGTACCTCTCAGTGCTCATTGACAAAACAACTTTTTTTCAACGCTTGGACTCATCACTTGATGGCAGCTGGATTGCGATGTGAACCGATCCCTTTCATGTTAATTTCTGAATCATTTATTCGTTGCATAAATAGCCTAGTGATTGTCACCTGAGAAGGAGCACTTACGAGCAATAAGGTCTGCTGTTAAGCTGTCGAGGATTTGGTCGGTGTCAGTTGGAGAATTCTCGCATTTGGTCGCGACATTCGCATTCGGTTACACTTTCCAATAATCCTCTTTTGAAAAGCAACACTAGATTTGAGTTCCGTTTACCGGTTAAAGTTCGCCAGTAACGCGTATTCCTGACAAGATTGAGATTTGGACTTCAGCCCACACACTCATATGTTAACCGTGATGTCCATTGCGCCATTCTGCTCACATTAGACGACCACACTCACTCATATGTATTGCTTAGATTCCCCGATCGTCTCCATAGGTGACACAGTCACTGTCCTGTTACTGTTAATCGATGAACTTCGAACTGAACCGAAACCCCAGAAACCATTAAACATACTGAGCGTTGTTTTACTTACTGACGAATAGTAGAAGTTTGAAACACTTGGGTTCCCTTTAATAACTTCATCAATGCAGAAAGAAGACATATGTTGCGATATGTTAACATTTCGTTTACTCTCATCAGTCGCAAACGTAAAACATGCGAGTTATATATGACACACAATAATGAAATCGGACTGGAGCGGTTTCTTGATTGGAGAAAGTTCAGCCAATCGGTGTTCGCGCACAAGCTGCTACAGACGGAATTATAGTCAAACTGGCGCCAACCAATCATAGACGGCGATCAGCTGCTGTTGAATGCGTATCTGTTTCAAACAACCGAGTTGCCAGATGCAAGGTCGTGGAACAACACAGCAACAAACTGGCCAATCAAAACGTGAGGACGCCTGTCGCTTAATAGCAGTCGTAAATACTGTTGTTCTTCTATAAAAAGGTGCATTTTTCCAATAAATTGAGAATGCTTAGTGTCTCGCAGAGTCCTGTGTTGATTTTTCACTATTTGACAGCTCAGTACGCGACAATGTACAAATAGAGATAGGCAGGGAATGGACACGCATACAGTCACATCCACTTATGTCATCACCACCACGGCAACCCTATGGGTTGCTTCAACCACTTTTGTGCACATAGCGCCGGCTGGTGAGTTCTGATCAACATGGCTTCGCTAAAGGCCAGTAGCTTCGGGTTCTGTTGACGTAACAATATTTTGAATGATTTAATTAGGTCAACCTGGTGACCTGTTATCATGAGGTGTCTGGCAATCGATGATGTGGGGCTTCGAGCAACGGATTCACCGGTTTCAGATTGTTGTGTCATGAGTTGTTTTAACCAGTTCGGGACGTGTTCTGCCACTCGCTGAGATAGCTGTCGGTCTGTTCTGCCTACGTAAACGTCATTGCAACTGCAAGTGAGAGACAGAATAATTCAACAAACTGCGTTCGCGATCATGTAGAACGGGACCATTGGTGGTTTGAACCAAGCGTAAGTAGGCAGCCTTACGGGCAGAGCAGAATTCAATTTGTGCCGGACATCGTTTGCCAGCTGATCCTCTGTGAATCACAGAAATATAAATATATCTTTCCTTTCAGCTGTTTGAACTGGCTCATTGCACCTGTTCATCATGTTATGAATTTCTATGAGCTTTGCAGGATAACCATTTGCCAGTAAACTTTTTTTTAAACATTTCTTGTTCCGCCTGCAGATTATCAGAAGTGTAAATACGGACAATCCTGTGAAATAGGGTTATATTACTAATAAGTAGTTTGGTAGATTTATGATTTTAGATGAGACCCGATTGTTAAAAGTCAGGGCCTCGGCTAGATGCGAACCGGCGACAGAAACACCGAGCCTCAACACGGCAAGAGTTCTACCAGCTGAGCTACGAAGATATTTAAGTGAAATACCTACATCACAGTTCTGGTTAGAAGTAAAAGCACACAAAAGTTCAACTGCGTCAGGAGCTGGAACATTTGTCGAAGGGGACTCAACGTCAATCGAATGCACAACCTGAGAACTCATCGACACGCGTTCTATTGTCTCTGATATTTCAGAGTAGTCCTTGAGGAATCGGGGGGATAATATTTTACGAATAGTATCCAGAAAGTCAACTAGTCTTCGAGCAACTTTATGATTTAATGAATTGTTCATACATGGTGCTATGTGCACAAAAGTGGTTGAAGCAACCCATAGGGTTGCCGTGGTGGTGATGACATAATACGTGGTGTGACTGTATGCGTGTCCATACCCTGTCTATCTCTATTTGTCTGTCATATATAACTCGCATGTTTTACGTTTGCGACTGATGAGAGTAAACGAAATGTTAACATATCGCAACATGTTTTCTTTCGCACTGATGAAGGAATACTAGATGGTTTGATTGATATTAGCTGAACAGCATTCGGAGTTGACAACAGCTTCCTCCTTTGACACACACATACACACACACACATTATTCAATAGGTCCCCTTCGCAAACAGGCAGTTAACTCGAATCTCTCTCTTGTTAGAGCTCGTCTTTAGTGTCTATCCCAGACGCGACCGGAGTTTAAATTCTGACGCACAACCTCATAAAGAAACCTCACTGAGCACGGAGCCACTGACCCCATATTAGGCGCGACCGAATAAGCCCGTCTGAACGCTGAGCCATATTCACAGGTAAGTTATAGCCAGGTTGCCACATCGCCTCGAAAGGAGTCTCCGCCATAGAAAAACTTACCTCAAAGTGAAAACTGTAATCAAATTTGAACGGTGTTCGTTTGGGAGTGTTGGTCTATGAACAGGTAGTGAAGGACAGTATATATACATTAAAAAACCTCACTGGTCGTGTCTATTCTTGTGAAATGCTCGGAAAGTGACTCACCACGTGCAGCACTGAAGCTGCACCCCAGTTTAACGTTCGGTTTCGATGTCAGCTTCATGTTAACTGCTGAACCATAAAAGTTACTACTCGCTCTGATTAACTGTGTGCCTTTATCCGGGTAATCCACTAACCAGTACTATACAATATTAAGCAAAGTATTGCCAGGGAAGTTTGTGAAACACGTTGCATACGCGGAAAATTTGGTGATATCCATTTCCCATTACAAACCCACACACAGACGATGACAAACCATTGCTGGCTTGGGCCGGCCCGTTGCAGTTGCCTCATTCGAAGTGTTAATTAACTTACATCACAACCACCCGAACCAATCTTCTGGTTCTGGTCGCGTATCACACGCATCCACTTGTGTGACCAGACAGAAATGTCGTTGAATCCTTTGAGCGTGCATTTCGAAAGCACTACTACAGTTGGTGAATGACCCATGGTTTCCCTCTCCATTCCACAGCCGTTTGCTGGACTACTGTTTCGCCACTTCGCCACGCCCGGTTCAAGTTGCCACTGTTCACTGTTCTGCTCAAACCACGCCGGCACAACTGTTGGAGAAATTAGCCCAGTGTTGCATCACAGTAACCTGTAGCACAGCATCTACTACAGCGAGCCGCGTCCTTCGACCAAGAGAAGGGGAGCGTTTGATTTTATACCTACGCGATTTGAATCTTCCTAAGCCGGACAAATGGGGATCCTGTCAACTGACAGCCTTCTTGCAACAAGTAAGCATACAACGTATTGTTTAAAAACGAGCGACTGCATGATAGGACTACAATATGGTATTGAGGACAGTAATACTGCATGGGTAACTGTAGTTCAGACAGAGTTATATGATCCAATCCGAACCAGTGCGTAATAAATACTCAGTTAAACACGTCTACTGGGTTTTCGCACATGTATGTGCATGTCACCAGCGCGCCCACACATAGCAGGACCATAATGAGCCCCGTGCACGTGTGTGAATTTCCCCTGGAATCGATGTCACACAAAGACGCAACATGAGATAGGTCCTGCGCAGATGGATCAGCATAAATGTATATCAATGTTGTATAACTACAATTTAGATTTTCAAACCCGCATGTTACGTCCGATATTTACTGTTGTGAAGACCAAATGGACAATACTTGAGTGTGTTTTACTACTTGAGATAATTTTTCTATTGGTAAAACTAGAGGAGGGCGCCAGACAAGATCCATTCGAACTAACGTGACAACCCCGAAACATTGGTGTTTGCGAATCGATGCAAGAACAGTAGTAACGGAATGTACGGCCGAAACAAGACATTAGTGATTACAGCAACCATGTCATATTCATCCACCTGTGTATGACCCCAGTTGTTAATATAAAAAAAGTCAGCAGTAACACATATGAAATGTCTTGGCCATCTCGTTTACATCTCAGCCGTCACCTATGCAAACCATTGGAATTTTTTCTGTTTGCAGACACTACTGGGTTTATCACCTTAGACTATTTGTTTTCCCACACTCCAATTTTCACAAGTCTGTACCAACTGCACATATTGTCCATCTCGCAAATCCTTTACTCTGTAAATCGTTTTCAATTCACTCCCTAAATTCTCTGTTGTTGAGTGATAGGGAAATTGATTGATAAAACATGTTAATCGATGTACAATGAACAACAGTCACAGCTGACGGCAAATTTCGATCGGTGCCTTCGGAAAGAAACGTTAGATTTGAATTTCATGCTTGTTAGAACTCGTCAGTCTATGCCACGACCAGAATTTCAACTCCAGTCCACATCCTCATGAAGCAACCACTAGCACCAACTATCGTTAAATAAATCACTGTTAGTAAATTTTGTTACTCCTGTGATTTTAATTTGACGAGAGGTCCTAATAGCGAACTAATCGATGGTGGCTAACAGGACAATCACCGTATCTCTTTTCAAGACGTACAGGCAATTTGAGCATTGGTCACAAGCAATTGGAACTGAGTGTTTGGATATTCTAATCAAAAGTTTGTTGCTCATCCGATAAGAAAGACGATATTACTGAAAGGTGGCGAGGCAACAATAGTTTGTCACGGTGTGTATGAGAGCCAGTTCGGTTGCTGCAGTTGCGTGCACAAACTCACTGGTTTACGGCTTGTTATCTTCTGTTTAGGATGGTCAGGACATGTGTTTTATTAGTAGTGAGACAACCGGTTACATTCCTTGACGACTTCCCGCGTTTACTCAAGGGTACATAGGTTCACACATAATTAGCAGAAACGTCGTTTCATGTGCATTTTTGGCTCTGTGTTAATCAGCTAAAAATTGTGTTGAACAGTTGGAAGATATAAAGAAAAGGCGAATGAATGTAAATAGAGTGAAACTTCAAAGAAACTGTTGATTGCAGTCATATCAGCAACGAACACTGAGACACATTGAAATGACATTCAGTCAGAAATGCACAGTTTTTGACTTTTGAGAGTGGGCTAGAATAACGGTTAAGAAACTTGTAGTGCAGGTTGTCTTTCACATATATGCCAATCGAGTAATATTTTAAAACTCACAACCGATTCAGCCTTGACTACAGAGTTAGGCAATGCGTTCCAGTGTGAACTGATCCCAATTGTTAGGCAGTTCTGATGGAAGAGTTACCTGCATGTTCCATTACCCAATTTCAGCGAATGACCCTCTAAACGTTCATCTTTATTTAGTGGGAGATGTGTCAGTGGATGACCTGAGGTATGGAGTATTTCGTAGGTAAGAATCAGGTGTCCCCTGGGGTGTCGGTAATTCATTGAGGATTTATCTACATCTGTCAGTCCTACCGGGTAAGGGATTTTCCTGGGCCCCATAATTCTTCTAGTGATCCGTCTATGAACACTTTCACGAAGTGTCAAATCTTTTTTAGGACATTGGACGACAGGCCTGCATGTTTGTTTCCAAGTGTGGGCAAAAATAGCGGGGAGACACTTCAGTGTGGAGGGTTTCAAAAGTTCTTTCTAGAAGGTCCAGGTCTATTTTTGCTTTTTTATCCACGACAACAGGATTTGTGAACATACTCAAACTGTCTACCACTGCGGTCCCTAGGTCTCGTTTGCATGTTGGC
>LOND01000002.1:461270-482251 GCA_014220965.1 Paragonimus kellicotti
TAAAACACATGTTTAATCGATGTACAATGAACAACAGTCACAGCTGACCGCAAATTTCGTCGGTGCCTTCGGAAAGAAACGTTAGATTTGAATTTCATGCTTGTTAGAACTCGTCAGTCTATGCCACGACCAGAATTTCAACTCCAGTCCACATCCTCATGAAGCAACCACTAGCACCAACTATCGTTAAATAAATCACTGTTAGTAAATTTTGTTACTCCTGTGATTTTAATTTGACGAGAGGTCCTAATAGCGAACTAATCGATGGTGGCTAACAGGACAATCACCGTATCTCTTTTCAAGACGTACAGGCAATTTGAGCATTGGTCACAAGCAATTGGAACTGAGTGTTTGGATATGCTAATCAAAAGTTTGTTGCTCATCCGATAAGAAAGACGATATTATTGAAAGGTGGCGAGGCAACAATAGTTTGTCACGGTGTGTATGAGAGCCAGTTCGGTTGCTGCAGTTGCGTGCACAAACTCACTGGTTTACGGCTTGTTATCTTCTGTTTAGGATGGTCAGGACATGTGTTTTATTAGTAGTGAGACAACCGGTTACATTCCTTGACGACTTCCCGCGTTTACTCAAGGGTACATAGGTTCACACATAATTAGCAGAAACGTCGTTTCATGTGCATTTTTGGCTCTGTGTTAATCAGCTAAAAATTGTGTTGAACAGTTGGAAGATATAAAGAAAAGGCGAATGAATGTAAATAGAGTGAAACTTCAAAGAAACTGTTGATTGCAGTCATATCAGCAACGAACACTGAGACACATTGAAATGACATTCAGTCAGAAATGCACAGTTTTTGACTTTTGAGAGTGGGCTAGAATAACGGTTAAGAAACTTGTAGTGCAGGCTATCTTTTCACATATCTGCCAATCGAGTCACATTTTAAAACTCACAACCGATTCAGCCTTGACTACAGAGTTAGGCAATGCGTTCCAGTGTGAACTGATCCCAATTGTTAGGCAGTTCTGATGGAAGAGTTACCTGCATGTTCCATTACCCAATTTCAGCGAATGACCCTCTAAACGTTCATCTTTATTTAGTGGGAGATGTGTCAGTGGATGACCTGAGGTATGGAGTATTTCGTAGGTAAGAATCAGGTGTCCCCTGGGGTGTCGGTAATTCATTGAGGATTTATCTACATCTGTCAGTCCTACCGGGTAAGGGATTTTCCTGGGCCCCATAATTCTTCTAGTGATCCGTCTATGAACACTTTCACGAAGTGTCAAATCTTTTTTAGGACATTGACGACAGGCCTGCATGTTTGTTTCCAAGTGTGGGCAAAAATAGCGGGGAGACACTTCAGTGTGGAGGGTTTCAAAAGTTCTTTCTAGAAGGTCCAGGTCTATTTTTGCTTTTTTATCCACGACAACAGGATTTGTGAACATACTCAAACTGTCTACCACTGCGGTCCCTAGGTCTCGTTTGCATGTTGGCACGAGCAACTTTGTGTCACCGAGGTAACAGTCAGTACAATTTTGATGGCGAATGTGCATGACTTTACACTTGTTGACATTGAACGGCAAGTTATTTTCTATCGGACCACCGACTTAGACAGTTCAAGTCGTTCCGTAAAGCTATCACACCTTCCAGGCGCTCTAAAGCTTTGTGTTATCGGCATAGAGCAGTATCAACAATTTGAATATACTGGGTAGTTCAAGAACAGAAAAAATGAATAACAAGAGTCTTAAGAACGCCACTGTTCCCAATGTACCAATCTGAAGGTTGTTCATTCACCTTGACGTTGAATCAACGTCCAGTCAGATAATCCTCAAACCAAATGAGTAAGCGCTTATTAAGAGCATAACTATTGAGCTTCCGTAGCAAGAATTTTGTGAAGTCAAGATAAACCCCACTGTGGCTAGTCCTGAGTCGACAGTCTTCGTCCAAACGTCATGAATAATCAGCAGATTTATTACGCATGAGTATCCTCTACGAAAGCCATGTTGTTCCCTCGTGATGAGTTTGAAGTGTTCAACCATGACCCGGAGGGAGTCATCTAGTAAGCTGTCTACTGTTGGATCACCTGTGCATCTACTTTTGAAGATGATATAGGTGACTGATAACTGTTTCCAGACTTTCGGTAGATAGCCAGTTGACAAGGAGCGACTGAAGAGTACTGTAAGTGGCTCTACCAATTCCATGGTGCAGCCTTTCAATACGACAGGAGATATCAAGTCTGGACCGGGTGATTTGTATAGTAGTAGGTCTCTACTCCGATTCTGATTTATGACACTGACATTTGACGTAATTCAGTCGAGTTGTTGCCCATGTGTCCAAAAGTCGCCCGTGATTAACAGTTATGCACATTTACGTATTGTTTACTCAGTGTTGGCTTCTTCATCTATATTGGTAAATACACCAATAACGGAATGTTAGCATATTGCTTTTTGCAATAGCCATATGTCGTCCTTACTCCTTGTGTGTGCTGAGACTTCGTTATAAGAAAGCTCATGATTCATCTTTGGTTTTTGTGGCAGACCGCGTTGATTGCAAAATCAACGCTCTTTGATAGCAGCCGTGGTACGAATGTGCAACATGACATACTCATTGTGTTCTAGTTGGTACCTTTTCCAGGCCGAACATTTCGGTATAATCAGACGTTTGGTGTTACTCCGGAAACGTCTCAGATTTCTACCAGACCGGGAATACTTTACTGCAATGTGGCTGTTAACTGCATTGGAGGTTGCCTAAACGATGTGCTGCTAATGATCATCTAGGTTGAGTGCAGTGAAGCGGCCAGATCAACCAACCTTGCTAAGCTGTCTTCATTCCTGCGAAGTCTGGCTTGCGACAGGTCATTCCATTCAAAACTTCGGGATTGAGCCTCAGCACGTAGTTTAACCCTACTTGATGTGATTACAAGCAAGTTTAAAGTGCAGTACTTCAAACAGAGCTGATATCATTATGAACGTTATGCTTCATGCATGTGGCATCTGTGTGGCGGGATGTCATAACCAAAAACCGGTGCGTGTATTGATAACGGGTGTTCTAAATCACTCTTCACGCTTGATTCGCTCATCGTTCAGGGTAAGCGGTGCAGAGCAAATGTAATTCGTCCTTCCTGATAAGGTGTACGGTGTAGTCCTCGGACCATTGTTTACAAAGCAGTCACTACTGCACTGTGGTCCTTTTTAGGGAAGGGGTCGTTGTAAGTGAGACTACAAAAAGCATGAAAGACGATGTAGCTTTGCTATGCACTACTGAACATGGACAATGGGAACATTGAGTGGGTTAGGGGTACGGCCGTGTTGCGCGTGCGTGTGTGCATGCATGTTATCTCTCACGTGTGTGATTCATCCCATCACTGACCATCAAACACTCAGGCTGAATGACTCATCAGTGGTTCCGGTCAGCTGACGGGGTTGACAAGGCTGGATAAAACGGGTCTAATGACAAGCTGATTAAGGCAGTGAGTCTGAACAATCAGTAGCATAAACAGATTTTGTCTACTTTATAAACTGTCACCTACACCGAAACATTGAAGAGTGTTCTGCTTTCCCTGGATTCTACTTTTGCAGTATCATACTAATCACATTTCCAAGCGAATGGCGGTTAATTTGTTATAAGCATTTGGTTATGTCCCATTCTGATTATTCCTATTTTTTAATGGTTTATTGTTCTTTTGTATAATTAGTTGCTGACCTATCATGGTTATTACGATCCGACCAGTTTGGAATTCATCGGTATTGAAGGCATCCAATTTGTGGGCAGTTTCACCCCGGCTGCCTCATCTGCCGGATTTGGACGACATCACCTGTCACCGCGTTTCACCTCAGCTCTGCGTCTGACCGTGATCACATACCCTGGAAAGGATCAGCTGGTCGCCATCTACGCTTGTCTTCTACAAGCGGTCGTTATGTCTCATCTGTCAGTCGAAGAGTTGCCAGTGGCGCCGCCACGTTCTGCGGTGAGTCACGCAACAACCCAGCCGCAACATCCGTTCAAACCATCCACAAATTTGATCAACCCAGTGCGACTGCACACAATGGCCACCATCATGGTCCAACTACTATCCGCTGTGCAGCAACAGTTCAGAGCCGACGAGCATGCACACTGTGTATTCACTCCTCACATACTCACTGCATGGGTGGCTAGTCTTTTAAGGTATGAGTTGCACGGATCGGTCAATACAATGTGGGCAGCGTTTGGTCAAGAGGCTCGCCGTCTGTTCCGTGACCGACTGCCGGGAGAACAGGCTCGGAGTCAGTTCGATACAGTGTTTAGTGGCCTAGTATACAATAACCTTAGTGACGTTGCTGGAGTTGGCCATTCGATTGAGATAGATAGCTGGCGAGCGCCAAAGGTCACCGAGAAAAGTGGCCCTGGAGGGAATGAGATAAAAATTATTCTAAAAATGGCAGTTGGTGAAACGGAATACACTGATGAGGGTAGTCGGACAGGGTCCACAACATCTGGCCACGATGTCGTAGAAGGAGTTATTCATCAGGTTGGCTGGTTCGTTACATGGGGCGCAGCCCAGTCAGTACAGTGCGGTGGACCGATGCAGCTTAACGGACATCATTTGGGATTTATGCCATCCAGTGCAGTAGAAGAAGTAATTGCACGAGGTCTGGCACAATTATCCCGCGAACACTGTCCCAGAGCGGCCGATTTGGTACTATTCCCAGAATTCGTTGACCTAATTTGTCGCGTCGATCGGGCGTTGAGTTGCCCAGGAGGATCTTTATTGCTGGCCGGTCGATCTGGAATTGGGCGAAGATCTGCCGTGAATTTAGTGGCTCATTTGCACCAGTTGAATTTGTGTCATCTGCGCGTTGGGCGGGACTATAGCATCCGTCAGTTTGTAACAGATATAAAAGCAGCATGTCAAATGGCCGGACTGGATTCGCAGCCCACGCTGTTGTTGATAGAAGATCATCAATTGGTGGAGGACTCGTTCTTGGAAGTTATCAACAGTCTGTTGGCTTGTGGTGAAGCTTCTGGACTGTTCACCACAGATGAGCTGGAGACACTAGCGTCAACCGTCACGACTAACAACAGTACTGGTGTCAGTTTGCGAGAGGCGGCAGCCGAGGCAGGTCATCGAGGTCCATTGTCGACCTTTTTTGCCGACCGCGTTCGCACTAATTTGCATATTGTTATAGTCTTAGACATAGACAACATAGATCAATTCACAGCACGACTCCGTTCCAATCCATCCTTATACAAACACAGTTGCATTCAATGGTTAGACAGCTGGACGCGAACAAGCATGCTTCAGTTACCCCGGTTGCTCGTACCCGGAGTGTCCCAACTGGCCAAAAGTGACTTATTCAGTCAAGCCTTTGTGGCCGTTCACAATTCGGCACCTCAGCCAAGCCTGGCAACGCCCAGACGCTACTTGGCGTTGTGTGCGGCATACGCACGCATTGAGAAAACGCGACGAGACAAATTGGAGGCTCAGGCATCCCGATTGCAAGCAGGATTGGCCAAACTGAAGGAAGCCCGACGTCGAGTTAGTCAACTGAAGAAGAGTGCGGCAGAACAGGGCAAACAACTGACTGAGAAGCAGGCTGCCGCGGACACAGCTTTGGAGCAAATCAGTGCCGCCATGCAGGTCGGTTTCAGCTTGAGTATTTTCCTAGTCCTACTATCCCATGTTTTGTGGCGTTTCTACAGTATCCAGAGTTTTGGATGTTGTAAGTTGTTTGAGGGTGAAAAAAATAGCCCGTTTGTAGAGGTGTACCCTGCAATGCAGTTCAGCCTGAAATGTGGTGAGCTAGTACAATCACCTGTATTTTTGTCTGCGAATGACCGGAAATTCAGCGTTAGCTCTCTGTAGCTCAAACCCCAGTTGCACAACCACCAAGCCCACGCGCTCAAACTATCATGCTAGGTTTAGGGTTGATACGACCAGCACTCTGAAAGCACGTGCATGGTTCAATTAACTACACCAAAGCTAGACAGATCGTTGTCCTCGATTGAATAGAACCAACTTTAAATAATCAGACTGGTAATGGCTTACAGAGGAATAGGGTCCGAGTGACTACAAAATAAGGGTGATCAAATCGACAATTCAACTGTTCGGTTAGTGAACGCGACAACTTAACTGTTGGCTTTTGGATTCTGTCTAAGGTTGCACGTGTTTATATGAATATTTTGACCATTAAACATATACTAGATGTGCCGTCTTAATTTGTCAAATTATAATGTGATCTAGGGGCTTGAAGTAGTCTGAGTTTCTGCATGTTTTACCTGAATGATCCCGACATCCAGACTGATTTACAGACTCTATTGAGTCGGGTGTAAACGGCACAACTAATTCAAAAATGAGTTATTATCTGCAAAGATATTTTCTTGAGTTACATGTTTTACTGTTTGGGAAAAAATAAGACGCGTTGCAATGAACACGACGCACGCGAAATCGTTTGGTGTTGTATATTCAATAGCGTTGGTTAGTAGCTTCATTGGGCAGCTTCATTGGCTAACCCGACCTGCGGAGACGAGTTTTTGAATATTGTCACTTGCTGATTCGTATTTACTGTGTTGTGCCCACAAAATGCAGCCACTACTTATCGCATCACCTATCTTTCTATCAGGGTGCCGCTGACCAGCGGTCAGAGATGGAGGCTTTGCGCAACCGCGCTGCTGACGAATCAAAGGATTTGGAGCGCAGAAAGGCTGTAATTGATACGGAACTGGCCGAAATCGAACCTCTGGTACAACAAGCTAGGGCTGCAGTGGGCAACATCCGACCCGAGGCTTTGTCGGAAATTAGAGCACTCCGTGCACCACCTGACACGATCCGGGATATTCTCGAAGGAGTCCTGTTGTTGATGGGCATACGCGACACATCATGGACGAGTATGAGAGGATTCCTGGCCAAGCGCGGGGTTCAGGAGGAAATTTTGAATTTTGACGCCCGCAGGATATCTCCAGAACTCCGTACTAGTGTGGAGCGTTTACTATCAAAAAATCAAGATTCGTTCGATCCCAAAGTGTGTTGTCCAGTTGTTAGTTGTCAGTGCTAAGCAAGACTGAGCTATAGATCGTTTTACTGTGTATTCTTCTAACTTCAGTGAAGATAATTTCACATATTATTCATGTTTTGTAAATTATTGAACTCAATAAACATTCTTAAAGTGTGAGTCAAATAAACCAAAAGAGAGCCGTTTCAGTTGTCAACAGAGTAGTTGATGTGATAGTGAATTTATTCAGCACTTTTGAGTGGTAAGTAGCTAAACTTCATGAGCCGCAGCACGACGTCCCCAGCGAACACTCATTAATATTACGTACATTGGAACTCTGTAAAATTACTTTGCCTTGAAAGCACCAGGAAACTGATATTGTATTTGTGGAGATATTGTACCATATAGGTGTTCGACGTTGTCCTATTTTTTGTTCACATCAGATGTTTGTCTACCATGATTGGGATATAGGACACACAGTCCTTCATGCGAGTTGCATTGAAGACTTTGAACATATCTCCCTGTGTGTCAACTGATCTATGTTTCCCTACAAGTTCCGGTTGGAAATACTACGAAATTTTAAATATCCGTATTTTAAAACAAAAGTCTGAAGACAATGTAGGACGGATTAACCGTACTTCAAAATATCCAAGCCAAGAGAACTCCATCGGATAGCTTTCAGACTGTGGTCCACGTGTTTGCTACAAACCATTGAAGTTCTGAAGTCTCTTTAACGTTATACCGGACTCGTTTCGTTCACACTTTGCAATTAAAAACGATAGGCCACCGCGTACAATGAATTTTGTGAATACAGACTTTCTTGCGACCCAGGGTACTAAGGCAAGGCTCGACGTTGAATTCCGATCTTCATGTAAATCTAATTTCTGACCGTTGTATTTACCAACTGTAACCTGGTTTGGCGATCTGGTTTGATTGTTTACCAAAAGCCCACTGGAAATGACAAAGTTTGGTGATTCCTAGTAATCACCTAGAAAACTCACTTTCTTAATGTGGTACGTTTGTCGTTAGACCGACCGTCCAGGCTGTATAAATCTAATCTTTACTGCCCTGCAACTCCGCTCAACGTGTTCCAGGTTTTTGAACGGCGCTATTCATGTGTGGTTTGAACATATGTTAGGAGATGCATCTTCCAAAGGAGCGGGCAAAGCAAAGTATGCAGCACCGCTGGACCCAAGACGGTGATTAGCATCATCTTGAAGAGTTTACAAGCTTATTAGAAGATTCGAGCGTTTTCTGAGACAGATTCTATGTCGGGTTAATGGTTCTTTTCTACTCCAGTTAGCCAGTCAGATTAGACTGTGCGATCGGACACCTGTAAGTTTCTACTCCACGGGAACTGTATTTCTTCGTTTGTTTTTTAAACCCCTGAAACCTGATTGGTTCAAATGCAGCGGCTGTTATTTATGGCAGTTTGAGCTGATTCGTCCTCTGTCCTGACGGCCTTTTATGTTCACTGCCTACTGTTTGTATTCAGAGCCTCTGTAACCTGGCTTTCAAGCCGTTCTCCATCAACGTTTAGTGTTCACGCTTCCGTCTTTTCAGATTGATAAGTAAACAGTTAGATCGAGTGCAAGATCATAGCAGAGTCGATCCAATAGCATGATCACTGGCAAGTTCATGAGGCACTCATAGACTAACTGCAGAAGACGAGCAGTCTCCAGGTAGTGTTGCACATGTTCGATTTATATCCATCTCCAAAACTATCATAAAGGATTGTACAATATACATCGTAATTAGTAAATGGCTACTCTGGTTGTGAACTGTTCATTTAGTTACCGCACCCAAATAGTCTTCTATGTTCTTAATTAGGCTGTGTAATATCACTTACTGTGAATAGACTAGTGTAGTGAACAGACACAGCTTACAAGTGCAGTCTAACCTGGATCGTAGGACCACTTTTGGTTCATCAATTTTAAATTCATTGTAACACATGACGCCAGATCTTTGTAGTAAAACCACCTCTCAAATAGAGTCACCTCGCTGTGACCGTCACTTTCACGATATAGAAGTTAGTAGAAAGCACACGTATCAGTCGCCCTACCAACACCAATTACCGGGCCCTACTGCGAACAGCACAAGCCCCTCCAATAGCAACTCTGTGATAATTGGCTAGCCAAAAACAGGTCACCCTCAACCATGAGATAGAGAGCGTTTTGTCTTAGAAAGATCTCTCACTGTTGTGTCCACAACAGTTACTTGGCCTGGGAAACTATTTATTGTAAGACATCCATTTCAAATACATGAACATATAGAGCAAACGGAAACGGCGTTTTTTTACGGCTGCCGTGTATTCACATCCTTAACAGTAGTGTGGTGACACGTCACGCACAGTGCATATACATGTTTCCAATGGTCGCTTCTAGTCCTTGGTCTTCCTGACGTTGTCACCTTCCTCTTTAGTTTCTCCGCGTACGAGTCGTGCTGTACTACTCACAAACGTTGGTTTAAAGGTGTACATGACAAATATTAAAACATACTGAACGGTAGGACAAATTCAAGGATATAAAACGGAGGAGAAATTCCTAGCTTTGATGTGGAATGACTACTTGTCCAACCTGCTCCTTCATACTGTTTCCCATTGAATAGTTGTTCCTTACACAGTTAGCACACCAGTATAGGATATGTAGGACCCACAGATAAATAGACACCACATATTTGGCCCAGTACAATTAAATTTATAGATTTATCATTTCTACATTCGGTTAGTGAGGCTTTACAAATGATCCGATTACGACTACTGTAACTGACGCCTAAAAACTTGCAACTTTGTGTTTTATGTGACAGATGGCCAGGCGTGCTTCCGTGGCAGCAGCTCCTCTAGCCACGTGGGTACGCGCAAATGTCAAATACGCAGTCGTGTTGGAACGTATCGCCCCGTTGGAGAAGGAACAGGCCCAGCTGCGATCTTCTTTGACTGAAGGCGAGGATGCTTTGAAACGGCTGGCCGATGATCTAGCCGATGTTGATGTTCAGGTGGCTGGACTACGTGCAGTGTTCGAACAGCATACCTCTGAAGCCACACGCCTCAAGGTTGAACTAGATCGGGCCAGAGACACGTTGGCGTCAGCTGAGGCGTTGGTTGGTGAACTGGAAGTAGAGCATGCAAGATGGAAAAAACAGGTTGGCTTATTGTATAAGACTTGTTTTACGATCTGAGGACCACTTTTTCATGTGTAACAAACTGCAATACATGTCGTCTCAGAGTCAACGCAGTTCACAAGGTAACAGTTTTTCGCATCATGAGAAAGGGAATACACAAACTTGCTTGAGGGCTTGCTGACATTAGTTTATAGGTGACAACCGCTTAAAACAACAACTCAACTTTAACTGTGGTTATGGAGCATATCAAGCAAAGTTTGTTGACATAATGGTGCGGTCAGGAAATAGATAACCAATCATGTGGAACATGTGAGTTTCAAGCAAAGGCTCTGATAACACAGTCAATGGAACTGCAGTATGCATTACGTAACAGTAGTTTAAAAAAATATTTGCGTGGATGTCATTCAGGCATGCTGCTAACGTCAACACAACCAAGATCGTCGATTGCTCTCTTAAAACCGTGCCATCTGGATCACTAGAGAAGTTGCGGTTGATTGCGTTAGTGTCGGGTTTAACCGCCAACAGCAGTCGAGGCCAAAGGACGCCGCCGTACATGCGTTGCACCACTTGTGGTTTCACCCAATTTTACTCGGCATAAGCTCGAACAAATTTAATCAAAGCGTGCGAGGGTAGAGACTTTTGCGCACCACTCGATCCAAGCTGATGAACGAGATGGTTGGCTAAAGTGATAGAGCTACATACGATTTCGAAAATATGACATTAGATCAAATAAAAACAGAAGACACCATATTGGCTGAGTAGGGTGCTAATGTACATGTTTTCAATTCAAAGTAGTCTGTATAGTTTCGGGAAGATGAATGAAATGCAATTTTTGTGGAGGAACCGACAAACAGATAATGCAGAATGCAGCTTGTGTCTAGATTTAAAGAGGGAAAAATTGTTTTGCCATATGACGGGGGACCGTTGGTTTGTACAAATGAGAAAGACACAAGAGTCGGTGGATTGATGACTTACTAGTGGGAGGTATCCAGTATACTTGCCGCAACACATAACGTCCAAGGGTGGCTGGCATCCCGAGCGTAGATGGGACTTTCTTATTCCCAACTAGACTCCACCTTTGCAAGCTATTTATTTCAGGGGGCTATTTTCCTATGAGGTGAGCTCTATATTATAACTGGAAAAACCTGCTTGAATAACATACTGGTGATAAAGTTTCTGGGGAATAGGGTTTCGCTTACCAGCTTTGGATTGCTTGATCAGGATCTGCTTCCGGCTCTAGTTCCTCTCGGTGTTGTTCATCTGCCTTAATCAACGAATTCGACTGGGCAATAACATGGTTTTGATTCTACCGATATCTGCTCACAGAATTGCTTTGGGGTTTGCAGTCATAATCAGGACAACCGACATGTATCATAGATAGAAGTACCTATGGTGCTTCACGCTCTGTTAGTAAGTTGTCCACATTGTGTGACCCTATAAGAGCATGAGCACTACAGTTTCTCTAAGGATGAACGCTCGAGTCTAGGCTGTGGCGTACAAACAGGTTGGTCCCAGTGACCACCAGCGAAGTGGTGGACAGCTGTTTCGACCTAGTTGGGTCTCATCAGCACCACGCACGCCGGAGAATCGAACCCACGACCCGTGAATAAGTGGCAGATTGTAGTCCAAGCACTTATCACTAGACCTGGGGGTCGCGGTGAACGGTGTTGCAGAAAGATATGTGAATTAGTTTCTTTCGCTATTGCGCTTCCTTTCTCTCGGAGGTAGAACTCGATCAGCCGTTTTGTAGTTTATCTGCAAACGCATTGTGGGTTCGATTCTCCGGCGTGCGTGGTGCTGATGAGACCCAGCTAGGTCGAAACAGCTGCTCCACCACTTCGTCTGGCGGTCACTGGGACCAACCGTTTGCGAAACCATTTCTAACCTTTTCTGTGGCCATGGTGGATGGTCGCTGGTTTGCAGGCCAACTTTAAAACGGCTTGTCAATCTCGGGCTGTGACTTCTCCAGACGCGCAGTTTGAGGCGTCTGAAATCAGCACCAAAATGTTAAACTTGCAAGCTCACAACTTGAAGTAGAAAGATAGACTATTCGATATATTGCTACACGTAACAGCGGTATGTTGCATTCGATACAGATTTCATGGATGTGAATCTGTGATGCAGATGTGGCAGCTCGACCTGGAGTAGACTGAGAGAGGGTAATTGTCTAAAATTTGCTGCGATAGATATTTAAAATTTGCTTGGCATGGCAGTGAAAAGTGCGAACATCCGTTGTTGTTCTTCTTCGCTGTGCCCAAAACACGCACCGTCATCCTTAAACAGTAGTATACGGATAGTCGAACGAGATAACGGACTTCTAACCACAAAATGTCGGATACCCATTATACTGCCATTCATGCGGTAACCGAATTGAATACCGTTCTCCAAGTTCCAACGAGCGGGTGAAAGTATTATGGCCAACTAATCGGAAACTCGGGTTGGGGTTAAGAAATAGGCCTTTCTACATGAATGACAATAAAAAAAGCTATTAGAGGGCGATCCAAACAACTACATTTTTGCGTTCATGGTCACATTTGCATCTCAGCCTAATTACGAACTTATCACCACCGGATGAAACTACCAACGCCTCCGTTAGAATAAAACATGTAGCATCCAAGTCGGCATCTAGTTAATCAAATGCAATTCCCACCATATTTGCCATCCGCCAACATCGCCCTCCTGGATTCGGCTCCACTGTAGCTCGATCTAAACCCATGTTTAAACCAGCCCCCCACGTATCTTCCGAGCGCATTCATGTGACCAGACATTCTCACGCACAGGTGAAGCGACGTAAGGTGGTTAGCTGAGCAACAGTGACGGTACGGATCACACAGTAATCGGTTATCCGTGCACGATCCTGCCCATCCAGTTACCCAAATTCTTTATGCCCTATCGTACTCGCATTTACTTAACGTTGGCCATAACACATCTAGCTTCTGGCTTTCGGTTAGTGTCTACAGTTCACTGCCAGACGCCATTTCTTGGCACACCTTTGTCTAATGGTTTACTACGTACCCCTACTAAAAACTCATTTCTTCTGATATTATCGAGCCGATTGTATGTATTCATTATTTACATGACCCCTCATCAACTCACTACATCCCCAACGCCGAACTGAACACTTTCTAAAATGTGATTGGACGAACTTGACATTTGTTTCTTCGGACGACGAAGACAATTGAGGACAGACTAATTTGTCTACTGGCGTATTTGGGAATGTCTAAAAGTTACCCCAATAAAGCAGTTTCCAGAGCGAAGTTGGGTTTGAAAGTTGATCATTCTTTAATACTGGATATATGCTGTGTCGCAGTAGAGTGACGTCAATCATCTTGCCACATTCGATGTAAGCTTGATGAATAACTGGATGATAGGCATCGAGAATGTACTGGTGAAAGGAAGCGGGTAGGTTGAGAGATGGGCTACAACCCACTCGGCGGCACTCAAAAGCGCGCCAAGCGAAAAGTGCGTGGAACCTTCGAGTGCGTTAAACAACGCTCGAAAAGGTTCGGGCTAAACGACCTTGAAGAATGGAATAGAGATGAGTCGTTAGGAAAAGGACAAGCGTTCACTGCGTGCAATTAGTTGCACGACTGAAGAAAGTGGCACTGAGTTCATATCAGGCCTCCTATAGCAGGCGTACACAGAATCATGCGTACAGAACAAACAAGCGGGAAAACATGGTTGCAGCCGGGATCCTTAGAGAAGCCACACGACAATTGGTCACTACAGTCTGTCCCAGTCACCCTAGTAACCAACTGATCCCGTGTGAGACGAAAGTTTCACCTCAGTCATAGTGGAGTAAGAGTTGCGGTGGCCTACCACCCGCTCCGGACACTATTTGCCGCGGTATGGATACCGCAATCAACAAATTACTGTTTCAGCTCTGCCCACAGCCATCACGGCACCCTTCAGACTTACTTGGATGGCCACCGCTCTATGTCCCGAGAGACGGGGCTTGTCCAATCAATCGTGATGCCGTGTTCGGCAGACGACGACGACAACGACGACCGAAGGCCACGCCAATATGAGAGGACTGCTCATGTACCGATGCCTGCGGAAGCGGTCACCTGAACATAAAATCCGGTGTCCAAACCAAAAGGTAATCTTACATACAGGTGGATGAACGGGCACGACATTGTAGCTAGCGCTGTAACCACAGCCAAGTTAGCGGATACGGGGGTGAACGAGCATTTCAAGTCACGTCTCTCGGCCCCACCGTCCCAGTACGATCACCACCACGGTTCACAATCGAGAACACATGGGCTGTTCGCACACGTTTCCGTAATCGTTTCAGCGATTGAAAGGCAATGCTGAACGGATAACCAGCATGCGTCGGTGAGTACAAATGGACAGAATGAAAATACGATATTTCCCTAACGGATTGTGTCATCACGATAGTTTTCTCACCAAACGATAGATAATAAAAAGCTGTATTCATGAACGAAACAGATTTACAAATCACCAGAAGACTGATCAAAACCTAACAATTATTCCGCAGAATCTAAGCCATGTCGTGCTGTGTGGTTAGATTTATTGCGCCATTTGTGGACTCTGACGTGGCGTTTCATAGCCATGTTGCCAAAACGACAAGCGTCGCTTTGCATGTCTGTTTTGCGGCCTGCGTTACTGAGCCGTGCCGTTTCACTTTCTGTCAGTATGTCTTATCTGACCATTTTATTCATATCAAAAAGACCATAGTGAAAAGCAGCTCGTTGCGCTGTGGAGATCGGGATGGACAGCTCGTTTGGAAACGTTGTGCACATTGAGGTGCTATGTTCTCTGGAAACTTTAATGGCTATCCAGTCCCTGTGCCATCAACCTTCTCATGTGCATATTAGCCATGCGACTCCGTTCATCGCAGAAACCCTTCGAAACCCCACGAAACCTATTAAGTTGACACTGAGAAGAGCGAAATTGATATTGAGATGTCTAAACTGGAAAAGGTGTAAAGTCGAACAATTGCAGAGCCTAGCTACCACCACATTCTCAACATAAGTGAATTTTGTCCAACAGTCAGAAGCAACTGGTTGTTACGTCTGAGAAATGTGCATCCAGGCAGCAAAACCCATACTCATAATTGTGTCCTCCTATTAGGCAAGTTATGTTTTTTCACTTATCAACAATTGGACTTTTAAGTTACATTTTCTTGTTATCTACTTCATCTGTGACCGTGGTGACCGTCTTCTTCATCGGTGACAATCTGCGTACTTTTTGACCTCATCTTTCGCACACATCCGCGGATTTGGTTTTGCCGTAACCGCGCCCATGCCAATCCAAGTGTATGTACGTGGTGCCTGATAAAGGACGACTTTGAATCAACACATCCACACACCCACAATTGATGGTCTGCATCGTCACAGCAAGGTTAACGAACGTATACCCGAACGAGGTAGGGCCAGGATCCCATTCTCCCTAGCAGTCACCAAGAGGAGCCGCCTAAATCAAATAACCCGGCACCGACAGAACAAACGCGGACAGCACTGGTAACCCCGTTAGGTTAGGTTGAAAGAGGGCCATACAAGTGTTGTCGTTAGTTGATCTGGCTATTCATATCGAAGTTTATTTTTTGTTTTTGCATGCAATTCGTTTCTATGGAGACTATATGAACAAAACTTAGTCTAATTATTTCTAATGAACTGTATTATATTGCAGCCAAACATTTATGATATCTACTTAATTATTGTTAATGTGGGCGGCCGTGTAATTTTGGACGTGTTGTGTATGTGTTGTACTGTTATAAAAATGGAGTTCATTGGCTAACCGTCCTTGTGCTTCGCAGGTTAACGAACTCTCCATTGAGTTGGCCGCACTGCCAACTCTTGCGTTGCTGTCAGCCGCTTTCATCACCTATTTGGCGGCTAGTCCGGAGGATGTTCGCCAACGTCAGCTCGCTGACTGGGTGACGCAGTTCGCCGAGTTAGGTTTAAACTTACCAGACTCATCGTGTTGCGTCCAGTCCACTCCCTCGATCGATTCTGGCAGCAGAATCACGGACCAGAAACGTTTTGATATTTGCCGATTTCTGACCACAGAGCGGGAACAATTATTTTGGCGCACCCAAGGCCTTCCTTCGGATCAGTTGTCCGGCGAGAATGCCGTGGTCATTCTTGAAGTAAGTATGACAATCTGGTTATCAATACTCACAATGAATGATTGAGGAGATCTACCTCTTTTGACTGGGTTACGCTCTAATTTTCGTTTCTCGTCCCCGACAGTGGATGAATGAAAGTTCTGGTGTAAGTTTTCGTATACTCGTGGTCCTTAAGTTGCGTTTATGTTCAATTCATTTTTGTTTGTTGCTTTTGCTTCTAAAAGCACCGGTTTTTTGGAAATATCCGAGATAACCGGCGATTTAGTTCTAATGTGTTGAATAGATGTACAGTTGTTTATCCCCATAAAGTTATTCACCTATGTTTGTTCATTAAACTCTTCCCACTCGAGACAACTAGTCATAGGAAGATTTGGTTTAAGTGTGATGTTATTTGTCAGCTTGTCACTTTGTCTGCACTTCACACAGCCTAATGGAAGTTCCAACCACAAAGACGATACGGTGAGAATCTAAACTGTCCCCTTCATGCATGGCCAACACATTATCCGTCAGACGCACAGTTGTGCAACGCGAGTCAGTTTTTCTACACCAATATTGAATATGAATTATTCATTCAGCAGTTGCGTTCATAAACGACCTTATTGCATGTGGTGTCTCCGTCAGTCTGTCCCAAATGGAATATCATATACTGGTATCACTGGAACTATAGATTAGAACATACGTGGGTTCGCTATCACGTAAATAATTGGGATGTAATTGAATCTAGTTAAGGCAGATAGATCTATCTGAGTGTGACTAGCCAGATATTCCTCAACCAAAGTTGACAGTGCTGTGGTAAAACATTCCACTTATTGTTATCAGAAGTGCAGTGCTTTGCATCAGTATATCCCAATAAAGAGTTTTCGTTACGAACACCTCAGCCAGTCCATGCACGCGATTCATTTGCAGCAAGTTGTCTAGAATGGTTAGACTTATGGTGCTCTGAGGCTCAGTGGCGGCCGAATGAGACATCAGGAGTAGCACTAGCTCAAACATCCGCTATAGACGAGGACGGTACCTTCACAGTATGTTTGATACACGGATTTGTACTTCACTTGCTGACTTGGTGACATGTATAAAATTAATGATATGGTTGTTTCTTGCAGACCAGCATGTGTCCATTCATCGTGGACCCTTCATCAAGATCGCTTAATTGGCTCAGGCTGCATTTGAAGCACAAAAAAGTGGAAGTTGTCAATCAACAAGTAAGTCATTTTCTGTTTGGTTCTGACTGTTGTGTCAGATAGTTTTATGAATGGGCATGAATACATACTGTGAACTGGTTGTAAGCAAATAATACAAATACATCTAGAAGGTGGTTGTTTCAGCGTGACGCAGCTTCATGGTTTATTTTCTTCGATTCCAATTATTTCCGCTATGTTCGCTGGCCAACCTCGTCGTAAGGTACACGTTGCCAATCTGGACTTATTCTAACAATCTCCGTCCAATGATTTTGAGTCCGGCTAATAACTTACCATGTACATTTAAGCGAGAAATACAACCATGATGAGCACGCCATCTTCCTGTGCTACCGCCTTGAAGGCCCACCTGTGCATACTGAATGAAGCCTTCAGGATGTCAAAAAGTTTATCGTCTATGGCCGTTTGCTGTATTTGCAGCCACTAACACCAATGTTCGTCTAAGTCATCCATATGCACCGTCCATTCACCCATACCGCCATTACAATGGGATACAGCTGTTACCGAGCCGAAGGGATCATGCGAGTTTATTTTGCAACACGCATTCGGTGACACAGCGACCGCAACCAAGTCCGTACACCATAGTCCGCCCTTTGAACAAAACACAGCGCCTTGTAGCTCTTCTTAAAGACGGAAGCATGACCAGGCCCCGAAGGACATCCAATACATCACACCACAAAGCCATATTTATAACGAACACGCCAATCTAGTGATTGACTCTTTCGCTCAACTCCATTGCTCGATGATATGTTCGATCTTACTGGATGCTTTGTGTCCATAATGTTGATTTCTTGATCTACTAGTGTTGCCCAGTTTCTCAACTGTTTCGGGCGTGCTAATTGGTTGTGCCGTGTTAATCGTCGTGCTTGATCACACTATTGTTGCACCACACCACTCGTTTGCCATATCACATGATTAATGACAGGTACACCTGGCTTTACTGACTGATAAAATTGCGAATGTTCGAACTATTAGTGTGTATCGGCTACCATCATATAAGGAAATCTAACGGCTGAGATTAAACTCGCGCCTATCGTTCCTTTCGTGTTAGAGGGTGAATTCCCCGATATTTCATAACGCCTAATTGATGTTATCGATTCCTACCAAGTTCGGTTGCGGTATTGATCTCAAACCGAGGCGAAATTGCCACAAAATCGAGGTTTTTGCTACAGTGGATTGTTTTACTCACTCCACGCGGAAGAATGATCCACATTGGCTATTAAGTTGTTCTAGTGTCATAATCGCATCAAGCCCCAGAAAAGTCGTGGCCTTGATGAATGTGTATTACGTAGACTTCACAGACTGATGCCGATTGCAGTAAGACACTTTTTGTGTGCAAGGTGGTATGATCAGTATTTCAGCATGTATGGCTAAGCGACACGACGAGAATCCAGAGAGCTGGAGTCAAATGGCATTTTTGGTCCACTCCCAACAAGTCCAAATGGAAATCGCTACATAGTTGTTATGATTGACCATTTTACACGATGGGTGGAAGCCATTCCAACGGCAGATCAAACGAGCGGAACGGTTGCACACGTTTTTGTGAACAATGTCCTGGCTCGCTTTGGAGTACCCCACAGAGTTATCACGGACCAGGGCCCGTGTTTTGAAGGGACGGCAATTTCAGGAGATGAAGAATTGGGGGATACAGCGCCTGAGAACATCGCCGTACCATCCACAAACGAACGGGTTGACGGAACGGTTCAATCGGACAATGAAGGAATGGCTGAATAGCAGAGGTAATAACTGGGAAGAGGGACTGCCGGATGTTTTGTTTGGATATCGCACGACGAAGCATGCAACAACTGAGAGTTCGCCATTTGAACTGACATACGGGAGGGAACCAAGAATTCTCTTGGATGTCTGCGTGTCCAGAGACAGAGAGGGACAATTAGTGCCGCAAGAACGACAACACCTGGAACACCGTGCGCTTGAACGGACAACAGAAAGACAACGCCGAAATAAGCAAGCATATGACGTGAGGCACAACACACATAAATGGCGCCCGTTCAGGATCGGAGACCAGGTGAAAGTAAGAGACTACGGTCGACCAGAAACATCCGGCCCCGGCGCAGGAAAATTTAGAAGGCGATGGAACGGACCATTTACCATCACGAACTGCAGGAATACGAGCTTCCAAATCAACCAAGGTCCTCGTGGGCGATGGATCAATGCTGTACACTTGGCACCCTGGCACAATCGCGGCAAGTTCCTTAAAGGAGGGGCGAGTGTAGTGGATTATCAAACCGGAGGTGCGAGTATTCCAACACTCGGCGGAATACCTCAACGCGGGAGAGGTACGTCCAAAAGCCCACAGCGAGCGGATCGTGGACAACACGGGCGACCGGACGAGCCATCGCTCAACGAGATCGGACCAACGGACGAGACATGGCAGGCAAAATGGGATGGATGACCAGATCGGAGGCACGATTATTCCAACACTCGGAGGAATATCTCGACACGGTCGTAGAATACGGTCAAAGCCCACAGTGGATAGATTGCGGACAACACGAGCGACCGGACGAGCCATCGCCCAACGAGATCGGACCAACGGACGAGGAATGGCAGGCGGAAAACCCCCGACAGAAGGCGTCGGTCACACACAAACCGGGCAGAAGTGCACACGACGTGTGAGCGGAAACCGGGGTGTGTTGTGGACCGGAATTCCGATTCATAAACGCGAGCGCGCGCGTGGCATGGCAACCAGCGAGTTGGACAATAAAGATTGTGCTTTATTGAACGCCTTTTCGCTAGACAATTATTTGTAACAGTTTGGAACCCTGGTTTTAAGAGTGATAATCTACGTTTATTCGTACATATATAGTTAATTAGCATCTGTTATATATTTTAACCCCCAAAATTACCTGCAGAGTTACGTATACTCTTGTCGTTATTTGTTCATGCAGAAGCAGTTGTTACATGTTGACTTACACGGTATTGACCAAACTTGATGTCACGCAATTTTCATACACAAAGCTCACATTCTGATACAACAGAGTATTTTAAAAAAAGTTGCTTCTACCTTCTGTAAAGATGCAGTGCACTAACTTTGCCTATCTTGTCGTTATTCCCGGTTTGTTAACTTCCTTACCTTTCGTCTTCCGAGTGGAGCAAATGTACTGTAGTTGATATTTTCTGGTAACACGAGAATACTATCTGACATGTACCTGATTTGGTCCTGTAATGATCAGTGAACAAGAAATGAAACCAGGAGAAAATGCCTGAATAACCATCTTAAGTGGTAAACTTTTAAGTCATTCCATTGTTAATCACAAAGTATAGTTGGTAGAGTAGACAAATGTATAGTCTCAGTTGAAAAGCTATTAACAATGTTGACTTGTGTACAGTTGTTTCATGTGGACATGATTGAACCCGTGCGTTGTTTATCTATCAACACCGGCCGTAACGGTAACCAACTGAGTCATTTCCATTTAGTTTAGTAGACGAAGTCGTCCCCCTTCAAGAAATTTGTTGATGGATCTGGATACAGAACTGTATGGCAAGAGTTTGGAAAGAAACTGTGACATAAACTCATAATCCAATATACCCATCAAGTAAACCATACACCTTTTGTTTGCCCCTTATCCAGAGTTCAAACTTTGCCACGACTTTAGAGTTGGCCGTTCGTTTTGGAAAATCACTTATCGTGCA
>LOND01000002.1:482351-499155 GCA_014220965.1 Paragonimus kellicotti
AACGGTTCCATTTGACTTGCTCTTATTTTTCACATACTCTATGTAATGTTAAAAGCCCAGTGAGAATGACCGAAAACAGGTGTTCGCATAACTGATTTCTTATGAATGTGAAAATGATGTCATTCGCAAATTCAACAGCAATCATATAGCCTGTAACCTTAAAAGCTGCGTGAGAACGTTGTCTGGACTTGCATACACGCACTGTAGCTCATCGGAACCAGAACATCTGTTCGAACTGTTCACTTCCAATGGGTACCACATTAGTTTCATGCAGGCATTTATTGGTAAGTCCACAGGAACAGTCAGAACACAAAACGTGAATGACTGCCATAAATTCACAGATCAGTTGAAGCAGCACAGAGAATATTTCAACCATTGGCATCTAAGTATCACACACGTCAAACTCACATTCCATTCAGCTCCAATGAACGCCGGGGATCGTGTAGAGCCACGTGGAAAATTTGGCGTGGTCTGCATGATTGCATGTCTAGGGTGTGATGAATACTGTTTGGGACTGACAGGCCAGTAGCTGAGCCCCCGCGTGCAAAAACACAATCTAGCGACGCTGCGAGACAATCAGATATCATAACCGTGGCACCACGGCGTAGACAAAGTAACGAGATCAACACGGGTGTGCGAAGGTGGTCGTGCTGACGAAAATGAAGGAGGAACGGCTTATGCTGGGAGCTCTCTAGTGTCGATACGTTGACACGGGCAACCATTACTTCAGCACCGTTGGCGATGGAACGAGAGAAGAGCGAAGACAGACACAGAAAGGCAAACACGGTGAGTCACAGAACAGTCTTATTCCGACACTCATTTGTTTGATAACGGACCTTAGGGTGGAGCTGAAACGTTACAATAAATCCCATGGAAGAGAGCAGTTTGTTTCAGACAATTATCCGAAGAGAGCAGTTTTATTCCAGACAATTATCCGAAGAGAGCTTCGTACTATAGATCACACAAAGTCCATCTGTTACCGATTACTATCAAACTGCAATGTTGCGTGCATAAAACTTAATCGTCAACACTTGAGCACCTCTCAAGAGGAAGCGACAAAAGTTTACTAAACTGTCTTCTAATGTAACCTAAGCCACACATCTCCAACCACAATATTCGAAATATATTCAGCTTCCACCCTATAGCAGAAACAACAGAGAGCTGTTTTTGGATGGTAATAACCAAAAAATACTACCCAAACAGAACAAGTTCAACTTAGAAATTCTTACCTTGAGAGACTAAATTTTTAGAAAGGAGCGGGAATAATATGGGTTCGATTTCCTCCACCTCCTGCACGATAAGTGATTTTCCAAAACGAACGGCCAACTCTAAAGTCGTGGCAAAGTTATTCGAAAAGCTCTGGATAAGGGGGCAAACAAAGGTGTATGGGTTACGGTGGTCGCATACATGGGTTACTGATGCCGCGTCGAAGGATGATCGTGGGATATGTACGTCGCGTGGTATCCTGAAGAAGCTTGACGCTGCATCTTCCCCATTTCCAACTACAACAAGGGGAGGAGGAGATCTATCGAGAAAAGTAGAGAGACGTATCTACATTTCGATATGTAACTGGAGAGAACCTTTTGCTTTGCACCCGTATAACTCTCCTACGAGGTTTCAGGAGGACTTTTTGCCACGACTTTAGAGTTGGCCGTTCGTTTTGGAAAATCACTTATCGTGCAGGAGGTGGAGGAAATCGAACCCATATTATTCCCGCTCCTTTCTAAAAATTTAGTCTCTCAAGGTAAGAATTTCTAAGTTGAACTTGTTCTGTTTGGGTAGTATTTTTTGGTTATTACCATCCAAAAACAGCTCTGTGTTTTCTGTCGAAGTGGACGAGCTAATATATTTTCGCACATATTGCTGGTTGGAAAGATAGTGTGGCTTCAGGTTAATTATTGTAAGACAGTTTAGTAGTAAAACTGTTTGTCGCTTCCTCTTGAGAGGTTGCTCATTATCAAGTTGACGATTAAGTTTTATGCACGCAACATTGCAGTTTGATAGTAATCGGCAACAGATGGACTTTGTGTGATCTATAGTACGAAGCTCTCTTCGGATAATTGTCTGGAATAAAACTGCTCTCTTCGGATAATTGTCTGAAACAAACTGCTCTCTTCCATGGGATTTATTGTAACGTTTCAGCTCCACCCTAAGGTCCGTTATCAAACAAATGAGTGTCGGAATAAGACTGTTCTGTGACTCACCGTGTTTGCCTTTCTGTGTCTGTCTTCGCTCTTCTCTCGTTCCATCGCCAAACGGCTGCTGAATATAATGGTTTGCCAGTTCAAACGTCTCGACACTAGTGAGAGCTCCCACGCATAAGCCGTTCCTCCTTCATTTTCGTCAGCACGACCACCTTCGCACACCCGTGTTGATCTCGTTACTTTGTCTACGCCGTGGTTGCCACGGTTATGATATCTGATTGTCTCGCAGCGTCGCTAGATTGTGTTTTTGCACGCGGGGGCTCAGCTACTGGCCTGTCAGTCCCAAACAGTATTCATCACGTCATCAACACCTATGACATGCATCTCGACTGCAGACCACGGTCTCAAATTTTCCACGTGGCTCTACACATCGATCCCCGGCGTTCATTGGAGCTGAATGGAATGTTGAGTTTGACGTGTGTGATACTTAGATGCCAATGGTTGAAATATTCTCTGTGCTGCTTCAACTGATCTGTGAATTTATGGCAGTCATTCACGTTTTGTGTTCTGACTGTTCCTGTGGACTTACCAATAAATGCCTGCATGAAACTAATGTGGTACCCATTGGAAGTGAACAGTTCGAACAGATGTTCTGGTTCCGATGAGCTACAGTGCGTGTATGCAAGTCCAGACAACGTTCTCACGCAGCTTTTAAGGTTACAGGCTATATGATTGCTGTTGAATTTGCGAATGACATCATTTTCACATTCATAAGAAATCAGTTATGCGAACACCTGTTTTCGGTCATTCTCACTGGGCTTTTAACATTACATAGAGTATGTGAAAAATAAGAGCAAGTCAAATGGACCGTTGAAATCATAGATATGAGGCGGATCACAGTCTACTGGATGAGGGTGGCAGTCTCTTGACAGGCGCGTGTAACACTCCAACACATTCACCAACACTCCCATCCTCTCCCAGTAGACTGTGATCCGTACCACTCCTGTGATTTTTGATGAAATATTTGACATGCAATTTGATAGCCAGTGTCGATTAAGTGAGAACCGATCGCACTGGAAACAAGTCTTCCCGAACCGTTACAAAGCCATTTCGCGAGATGACCACGAATCCTTTCTGATAGCCGCCTTGTGGTTCTCCAACGTAACCGGCTTGACAACAACAGGTGAGAGAATAAACACAAAAGGACGAAGAAAACCTAGGCAAGCTATCTTTGAGGTGTGGCACCAGTACCGGGCAGGTATTGAACGATAAGATGACCCGTGCTGCAGGATAGGCACTTTCAACTGCATTACAAACTCGATGGGTGATAATCTCACTGGTAACTTTACCCCTGTATGATAGGGTGGTAAAAACAGGCTTTTTATCCACTGTTTAAACAATTTAATGTTTCTATCCAGTACACGTTGGGAATATCCATTTTCACTTAGCTTCAAGTTTTACGCCAGACCTTCCCATAACCGACAAATCGAGGAACGCTGAATCTGAATTTCTTTCCTCTTCGCGTGTAAAGGTTATTCCATCTACTGTGCTATTCAAACAACTGTGGAACTGGTCAAGCTGAGTCCGAGGTAAAACAACAAATGTGTCATCCACATATCGAAGCACACTTTATATATGAATGTTCCAAAGGCCTCAGATTCAAATTGCATCATTACAGCATCCGCAAAACAAGCCCGATGTGGGTGATCCAATTGGTGTGCCTCTCTCCTGCAAGTAGGTTTGACCGTCAAATTGTAAACACACCTCCCTGCAGAGTTCCACTAATTGAATCAATCCTTCGAAGAAAGAGTAGTCCTACGGAGGAGACCGTCGTCCCCACTTATCAGCAGCTTCCAGCTTTCAACCGCAATACTCCTCAGTATGTTGTGAACAAGTGACGTAACATCGAAGGGACCCAACTCATCTACTTCCTCAAACTTAATCTGTCTTAGGAACTCAGCTGACCTGTTCGCGTCACGAGTATCGTGAGGTATGCATGGTCGGACGGTACGGAAAAGCAACCTCACTAACGGATAGTTCGGGGCCATCCCTGATTTAACGATTGGTCAAAACGATGGTTAGTACTTGTCAAACTTTGATAGTCCACTGTTCCTTCGATAGGTCTAAGGTGCTTAGCTTTTTCTTCCGTTATTGATTTCGTTTTCTTAAAGGCTGTCAGGATTGTGGTAACTCGACCCCTCAAACCTTCCTTAGGTTCTCCTTTGACGTGCCCATTTATCTCAGGGTCCGTTAGAAGCTGGTTCATTTTGTTTTAATAATCCTGTTTGTTCAATACGTCTATGGCGTTGATTTTATCCACCGATTGGATGACAATGTGAGCGTTCTTCCTAAGAGTGTCCACATTGCTTTATTTTTATTGACTGTTAAGATTTGAGTGGAGCGTAGAGAATACTGACATGACACGATTTATGCTCGAGCAGATTTCGCTGCATCTCTACTGGTGTTTACTGCAGACGAGTTAAAATGTACAAAATTCCAAACCACAAAACAATCACAAAAGGTCAAAGTTCAAAACCAGTTCGGTTGCTACCAAGGCAGCATCAACGTCACAAACAGTTCTTTTTGTACGCACAAAATGGGGTGACGGTGTCTGATTGCAATGGCCTCGGCATATCGTAGCAAACGTTTGTTTCGAGTCGAGAACAGAACACGAAATGACTTTGATGAGTCAATCACATGTTGCGTCATCAAGTGGTAATCGATGACGCTGGCTCCTTCCGGGTGTTTGCTGTCAAGTTGTCTGATTGTGTGACCGTTTGTTGAACCCATTTCGGTAGTGTTCAGGCAACCCTGGTTTCAAGCTGGCGCTCATTTCTGCCAACATAGGATGCTCCGCATTCACATTTGTATTCATAGATTACGTTTGATTTGGCGAACTGAGACGTCGGTTGCTTAACCAGGGGTGGAACTCGGGCCGTTGTGTAAACGACCATCGGCTTCGCGGCAAAGAACGTGTGGACAGCAGCTGACCTTAAGCGTTTGACTATTCGACACATTGTCTCCTTTGAACGGCAGTTGTAAAACTACGGTCTTTTTGCGGACTGTGGGTTGAGAATTTGTGGTTTTTCTATCGGTCAGCAGTTGGCACATCTTCGTCCTGACAGATTGCGATACTTACTCACCCAGACCAGTCCTGACTCAACTGATGCAACGAATTCTGTTGTGGACATCTCTGCATAAGTAAATTTTAGAACTTTTAATAAAACAGCATATGGTCAGATGTCAGCTTATGCCCTGATAAGTTGCATATGGGTTGGGCACACTTTCTCTGAGGCAGACCGAGGGGCTACTTCTACTGATTCATTTAGAATCGAGTAATTTGGCGAAATATACTGTCGGAAAATTCCCGTAAGATTAACAATTTACGATGTGACGAACAATTGTTTCTATAGTCCTTCCTCAAGTTTGACCGTGTGACGTAACATCCAGTCAACGTCTGGTCTGGGCCTAACCAATTATTGTGTGCAGTCTAGTATTAGCTTTATTGTCATTCGTTAACAACCACTTCTTGTTTCTTGCGCTTTGTCTTATGACGTCTTGATGCAACCTATGTAAATTTATATATATATATATATATATATATATATATATATATATATAGACTTGAGAAAGAATTATCGAAAAAAAACTACACACATATATATGTGTACAGTTGCTAATCGCCTTAAAATCAGCCAACCGAGATAAGTAACCAGTGAAATCCCTTAACTACTGTGTGATACTCTGTACCTCAAGCCAGTATGTCAGTGGAATATTGCATCACACTGAAAGAGAAGACAGAAGTGAGCAAGCACAACTCAACAAGAAGTTCTTTTATGATAGTAAAAGTAAAACTACATTATCTGCTTTTTTGTGCTATCTGAATTGGAAACCTCTTTGAGTAAGCGTATGTTGATTCGCTACGACCTCGGAATCCGCCGGAAATCGGTGTGATAACAACAAACAGGCAACTAAACAGATAAGGGCGAAGAGAACTGTTGTGTTCCTATTCGGGTGCAATGAGCATCAAGCTAGACAGGCAATAACAGCGGTAGAGAGAACTCGTGACTCAGTAGAAGTACATACTATATTCTGACATTTACAAGCGGTAGCGTCATTCTTAAGTGCGTGGATGAATGAGTCGTTGGTCGTTGAAGGCGCGACCAATCAGAACGCAGCTTGAGTCCTAACACGGGCGTGGGACACAGGCGGCCTTGACGCGTATACAACAGTACCTTGAGTGTGACACCAATGCCTTACAGGGGCTGAACAGTGGGTTGATCCATACCAAAAGAAACTTTTGGTATGATGACGATATCCACTTTTACATGCTAAATAACGTGCTGTAGGAGGTTGGGAGCACAAATCTGTGCTCTGTCAGTTAACTGGTCGACTAGATTCCTTGTGTGCTTCTAAGGAATAAAACTGCGGAAATGCTGGTATTGACCGCTTCATGTCTTTTCGCAATGGATTCACCTTTAAATCGAGTCATCTATTCGACAGACCAACGCCATAACCGTAAAATTAAGTTTGTTTTTCTTTCTTACTTTATTTGGTGAGCTCAATATTTTGATGCGCACAACTGAAGTCACCTAACCGGATTTGGAAATGTACATCAATTTTATCGAACAATATATCTCGTCGACGTAGCGTATGTAGTGGTTGCAGTTTCCGGGCATATGTCGGAAACCAGTTGTTTCAAGTGTGGCAAGCACGTGTGTAACTCCCACAGCTCCTCACAACGAGACTGGACCTTGACGTGGTGTGACGGCTTGCGCATCTCGATGACCTATTGGGCTAAACTGGACGGTGTGGCCACCACACCGATAGAGTCACTCATACCAGGCAGGCCAATAGGTAGAGGTCTGACAAACCAGTCTCCTGGTCCTCCAGGTTGGGGGTTGGAAGAAGGTTGGCATCTTTTTCCGAAAAATGTACCAGTTCTGGTACACTGCCACCCAACCGCTGCCTTGCGGTACAGGCTTTTGAGCCAAAGGCTTTGGTTGAGAACCCTAATCGTTCTCCTGTCTAGGTCTGGGCGTCCTGGCAGTATCTCAGCCCACACACAACCATGAATAATCACAACACATAATTCCATACTGCATCGGCCGTCTCGCAGTATAAACCGGGTCGCCCTATCTGCTGCATACAGCAGGGTGGATAGGCGAAAACATGCTACTGCTGACCCCTCCCCACTGTCCTATCAAATTTAGCTCCCGTACATCTCGGCTCTCAAACGTAATAAGGCTGCTGGTACAGATGATCTCATGCCAGCACTTTTCAAAGAAGGTAGGGAGGCGTTGATAGAGGCCTTAACTCAGTTGTTTCAACTTGTGTGGACGACGGAGACCATCCTACGTGATGAGGTCACTCAGTAATAGTTCTCATATTTAGGAAAGGAGCCCGGGACGGTCGTGCGTTTTAGCAAAACCTATGGCGGTTTAGTTTGACCAAGTCATTTCCAAGGGATCCCTCTAAGCAATCAAATTTATTACTTCGGTCGGACTCACTGGCAGTTCGCGAGAAGTAAAACATTGACGGGAAGAACAGGCTGCGCGTCTTCTCGTCTGGGCGGGTTGTATAGATCACATTTTTATCCTTCGTCAAATTCTGGAGCAGCGTCATGTGTACCGCCGGCCAACAATCGCCGTATTTCTCGACTATAAAGGTGCGTTTGATTCGGTGGACCGATCTACACTTTTAGAGTCGCTTAAACGCAGGGGTGTACCGACTAAGTATGTGAACATACTGTCGGCGCTTTATTCCCATACTTCAGCTCAGGTTAGGGTTTACGGCGAAGTATCTGACAGTTTCAGCACCAGAGCGGCGTACGTCAAGGCTGTCCCCTTTCACCATTTTTGTTTAGTCTCGTCATAGACGGAGTAATAGAAGACTGTATCCGACAGTCACAAGATGCCAGCACGGACCTCCTACCTGGTGAAAGACTGACTGATCTTGATTATGCTGACGACAAGGTGTTGCTGTTGACAACTTTCAAGCGGCACAAACAACACTGGACGCTATTTCGCGTTCTGCTAAGTACTTCGGAATGCGCTTTGCAGCCTCAAAATGCAAAGTGCTTCTCCAAGATTGTTGTGATTACGTAGATTTAATGTTAGATAATGAAATCATGGAGGTTGTTGACCGGTTTGTGTACCTGGGAAGCTGTATCAGCAGCGGCGGCGGAGGTGTAGGGAATGAAATAGAAGCGCGTATCTTTAAGGCTAGGGCGGTGTTCGCTAATCTGAGACACCTATGGCGACAGAGAGGTATTTCTCTGAAGCTTAAGGGTCGCGTATATCAGACAACAGTGAGGGCTGTATTACTTTACGGCAGCGAAACGTGGCCGCTCAGAGTAGAGGACGTGAACCGTCTCCAGGTATTTGACCACCGATGTCTGCGTTCAATCGCTCGTATCGGGTGGCACCAGCGAGTAAGCAACGAGGAGGTTAGGAAGCGGGTGTTTGGCACTGATTGTCAAACGAGTTCTTTTGTTCAGTCGCCAGATGGCCATGTATTAAGGATGCCAGCTAGTCGTTTGCCACACCGAGCACTGTTTGCCGACGCTGCGGCCGACTGGCGCAAGGTGCGAGGTGGACAGATGATGACCTGGCGTAGACAAATGAAATCGTTCACGAAGGGTTGGTCACTGTAGGTCGGGTTCGTCTCCCGGGCTGGGGCCCTCGCGACTCACAGTCGGTGGCTTGAGACGTTAGGTGAGATGGCGGCTAATCGAGCTCAGTGGCGTGAATGCTGTCGTTGTTTGGCCGAGTTGTCTGTGAAGTGAGTGCACTTTATGATGCGGGGCAGTGAAAGCCGTAAGGAAGCTGTCTTGCTGATGACTTACTTTCACTTACAGCTCGGTTGTTTGCAAGGTGTAGGCGCCTTGATGTTGTATGTTTGAATATAGACGTAGCTATTTTTAGTAGTTAGGTCCACTTCCCTCCCTCTCTTTTCTTCTTCTTCCCATATAGGTTTCTTCTTTCTTTTTTCTTTTTTTTTCTTCTTCGTGGTTGTGTGGCAGTTAAGCATCAGTGTGAACCACTGATGTATTGCTGTCTATGATGATGATGATTACTTAGGCACCAACATCCCTTGTTTTTCTCAATAGGTTTTGATCGACTTTTTTGTCCGTGGTACCCGATTACTTGTCTTGATTTTTGTTCGTAATTCGCACACGTCATACCCAATTGTAAAAGCCTAATGAAGTACGGTGGCCAACTGTTTACAAAACTGATTTCTTTTGATTCCGATGAGTATCTGGAGTGGGTTACTTGGAATTTTTTGACGTTTTGGTAAGAAATTAGGAGTCCTGGAGAGCAATTACCATAACAGTTCGTTACGTAAACTTGGTTTTCGACCAGTGTTCTCACACTTATCGGCAGGTCCGCCAATCACTCAAAAATAAACACTTGATTCAGAATTTTTGTATGTTTTAATATGTATCAGTCACTATTGGAGCCAAGTGAAACTAGCGCTGTCAGCGGAACAAATCGAAATTACATGAATGCACTAGAAATCATACTGGTTTCTTGTGCAATCTTTTCATAATTCGAGGTCAACCTCATGTTAACTTACATATGTTTTGAACAGTTTCTCTCACCTGCTACTCTGTTCTCTAAGACCTTCTACGATTTGATGGATTTAGAAACAGAATCCTATGTGACTGTGCTCAAAAATGTGCTCACTGGTTGATTTAGTTCAGTTATCTCCAAACTTCGACCAGACGTTCTCAGTTTTGCTTCTGTGAATCAGCATCATTTAAGGCGAGCTTACTGATTCTTCCCATCCAGGTTCTAGATCCACCGTGACCTTGGGCGACAGGACGGTTGATTTTCATCCGGAATTTCGGCTGTTCCTTTGCACGAGACAAACACCTAGCACCCTGGGTACGGTTAAGCCTGCTAGTGCCGCCTCTTTGGTCACTGTGGTTAATTTCGTTACCACTCGGGCAGGTCTTGTCGGACAATTGCTTGCTACAAGTTTACATCACGAGAGACCAGAGTTGGAACAGAGAAGGCAGGAACTAGTACGCGCTGAAGAGAATATGAGGCTAGAGCTTGCCAAATTGGAGGATGATCTGTTGCAGGTGAGCTAATGCAGAGATAACGTCGATCAACTTCTCCGTTACTCCCTCACTCTTGAATGCTATTAACAATGCCAAAGTAGATGACTGACACTGTCTTATTGCATTGAACGGCCATCCGAACATGAGTAAGTAGGTTCTGTGTACATTCAGGCGACCATGCCTTCAGTAGTAGACCGCCTTTATAATCACATCATGTGTTTACATGGAAGATCCACAAGACTTTTCTCGGGGCGATCAGTCACGTTAGTAGGTCTTTTAATCATTAGTCGTAGGCATTTTAGAAAACGGTAGTCGTGACCAGTTGCTAGCAGCAACGGAGGCAATCTAACATTATAAGTATGCATCCTGCTTGGCAGTACGAAGCACCGGTGTTGTTGCGTGTAACATCCTAGGATTGTTAGACACAACAGGTTATAACACCTTATTTTCTGTATGTATTATTTTATCTATTATTTGTTGCGTTAAGCTTCCTCCGACATTTTGACCTCAAGGGTTAGGACTGAATAGCTTTATTTCCTAAATCAATAGAGGCAAACCAAAGAATGTTACTGTAACCGACAATATCAAGCCAAATCAACTGTCTGTTTGTCTCAATGACGGAGGTTTAGGTTACCGACCCTACCTATTTCTTCTGTGGCCAGTGAACAATGGATTGAACAAAACAGGCTCATTTGGATGTGCTACACACTTGGGAAGTTAATGCCGATATTAGGCCATCCAACACGAGTTTACCTAGATAACTGGACTATACGTGTAGTACTGATGTAACTGGAATATTCCTACAGTGTACATACAAACAGTGACCTCTTAGTTGTGGTAGGAATAACAACACAGTCAACTGTTAGAGCGATTGACAAATATTTGGAGTTTTATAAGCGACAAGGCTACAGCATTCACAGCGAGGACATCGTCAAGACTGTTCGAAATAGAAACGTGGTGGAAAATATCATTTTCAAGAAGAAGAGGAAAATATAAGAATATGTGCACCTCACTTTGTGATGAGCTTTCATGATTTATCCTATAAAGTGACCGCTTTCAAAGATTAAAAACTGTTTTGTTTCGTAGTTCTTTCAGATAGTATATGTTTGAGTGAAGCAGAAGATTGGTGCATTTGCCACAAGAGGGAAAAATTCTGACTGACCGTTTTTTACCTAACATACACGACCGGATATTTGGTTGATAACGGCCTATAATGACACACTGTAAGAAGGCGGCTGACCTGGTTGGAAGTATGGGCTCTGATAGTCAGTATGTAACAATTTAAGAACTGATTATCTCTGTTTGATCTTCGCATACAGAATCTCTTTTGAAGCAAATATATTATCACTTCAATGCTCACCTGTGTTTAAAACGGATCCTTTAGCTGTCCTCAGAGGTAAAAGACACTGACGTTCATGACATAGGAAAACTGTCGTTCACACTAGAGTTACGCCCTGGATAACATGGCGAACGGGTATTCCTATGTCTTCACCCCTCTAATTCTGTTTGGTCCATGACTTTTCTTGAAGGAGCTGGCTAACGCGCATGGAAACATTTTGGAGAATAAAGAATTACTACAATCGTTGAATAAAACAAAACAGTCGAGCATGACGATTGCCGAGTCATTGGTCGAATCCACTAGATTGCAGCTGGAATTGGACAAGGTGAGTGCTACACCTGGTTTTTCTATCAATACCATTTGTGTGTTCATATGATATTAGTAAGTAAGAACAAGCACAAAGGACAGGAGTGTCAGTGTTTGACCACCTGGACAATCGTTAGCTTGACAATAAAGAAGCCGTAGAGGACAAATGATATAGCCACGTTTCTTCAGTGGTCACAGGCCAGTAAGCAAACAAGCACTCAGGAATATTTGTATCAGGTGATTAGGGTCGAAGTCGTCCATGTATACGTAAGCTTCAGCGTTTAAGTCAGCCAACCTGATAAATAAACAGACTAAGAACGCTTGCGGAACTATCTTTATACTAATGTGCACTTCCTAGGTTGAATTTTTCAGACATGATCAGGCATCGTTGACGAATAACAACAACTTTGTACGTTGTACGCAACGAATTAGTGCTTCACGCGGAACATTTGTTATCATTACGTCACAAGCTTGACATCGTAATCGGTCATTTGTGAATTTGTGTCTATTTGATGCACCGAATGCATTTACTAGGAGACTGCTGTTGTACGTAATTGTTAACATGACAGTGACTGCTGGTTCTTGCATCCTAATGACACCCACTCAGTTGATCTGCTTTGACAGAAACATTTCTGTAAGGAGCAATGCTACGATCTGTTATGTGCTTGGGTAGCGCGTTCGATTGGTACTTAGCCTGCACGTGACTGAAGGTCACCGGTAACCGTGCCCTTATCTATTCTTGTTTGAAGTGTCATAGGACTCTTCCTGATTGGATGTTAGTTCATTCGTCAGCCGAAACTTCCCCACTACTTTTAGTGCTTGTCGGTCCTGATCTGGAGATTGATTTTCGATACATATATTACGGGTCTCCGGTGCAGTCCTACAGTTATCCGTGCTAAGATGCAAATTCTACGATTAAATAACACATTTGTTTTGTCTTGGTACTGTAGTCATAATAACACGTAATAGGAGGTATCAACTTGACAGCCTGAATAGCTTTTGCATTTGAAGTGCTTATGGGAGATATTCCTTGGGAATCGTGTTGAACCTAATTGACTTTACCCATTCTGACAAGTCATTCTCAGAAACTCCCTATCTGCTCCCGATGTTTTTACAGCCGTTTGGACATTTTAGTTGGGCATTATTTACCACAGACAGTTTCACGTCCGTAAACTTTTGACCACAGCCTTGAAACCTAGGGCCACGTGATCAGAAGCTTGTGCTCTACGGATGCGAATGTTGTGCCGTTGCGTGTTGGTAGTCGAACGTGACCTCGAACTCTGCGTTGTTAAAGCCTGAAGCTGCTGAGTTAGGCTGTCAATTTGGGCGGTTAAAGCAACAATCGCGCCCTGACTACTTGAAACGAGTTGGGAAACAGTGATGCTGTGTGCTTCCCACATGCGGTCAACTGTATTCTCTAACCGGGTCATTGTCGTCAGTGGGTTTGTGGTAAGGGCGTTCTGTGTATCGTTGGGCAGCCATTGAAGCCACATCTCTTTAAGGAAAACCTCCTCTAATTTTGCCGTGCCTGCCAACAGCTGTATGCGTCGAAGGAGCTGCGATGATTTACAGTTATCGAACTCAGTCACACTTCAAGCAAACTAATGCGTTGGCGATCGGACAGACCATAGGTTTTCGTGGAGTCCGGTAACTCCGGAATATCGTCCGTCTCGTTAACGATTTGAGGTGAGAGTGCTGCAACTACATGATGAAAATCAGTTAGCTTTGAAGTAAACTGTCGTAGCGCGAACGTGGCCTCTAACTGTGCAAACCACGATTGAGGGTTATTTTGTCGAAAAAGTGCGAACGGTACGGCTACTGCATTGATCGAAACGTTTTGCAAAATATAACTCTGGGCTCCCATCATCTTACGTATAATAGATAATGAATCGATTTGATTTATATGCGTATATAAAGTGAATAGAAAGGGAGATTCATAGCTATACAAAAGACATATCGGTGGGAGAAAAATTAGGACGGGCTCACCAATTCAGTGCACGGTGCACCAAGTCGCTTATCCCGGATACGAGTGAACCAGACGATATATAAAGTGAGGACCAAAAACTTATTTGACGGAATGCACATGTGGTCTCGTATAGTGATATAATCACAGACACGGTAAACTAGTTAGGTCAGAGACCAGTTGTTGACGTGTGAGTAAACCGGAAGTGTGAGGTTTTTCGATACGCCATACGCAGTTGACATGCAAACCAACAGTCGGACGGCATACATCACACAGACTTTCTTAGTATCCTAAGTACAATAAGAACCCATTAGTTTTATACATATCATACCGCAGTCAAGCCAGTGAACTCACCAGGTCGCTACAATGTCTTATTGACTCGAAATACGCATAACCGGAGGATTATCTCAATAAGTGCGGGGACGGCATTCGTACTACAAGATGTGACAATAGAATTTGCATTGTGCACTACGTTAAGTCGAACGAGCCTGTCCTGCGGACCATCATTCTCGTAAGGGCTTGTTGTCAAACCACCTACTTGTCAGTGGCAGGCCAAATGACTTTTCCCACATGTTCACACCCGATCTACACAACATCAATAAACTGCCTCTCAAACATTTACGAAGCTGTGCTTTTCGTCACAGATTTACTGGAAAGGTAAATATTAGCACATCATGCGAGACATGTTCTGTCCGCTGGCGCCCACTGGAGCATTCATTGCACGTCAGTGATCCTCAGGACCTGACGTTTTCCGTGATTTACTGTTGTTCAACTTTTCATTGGGCTCGTTTGAGCCTATCTCACTGCGCCATCATCGATTTGTCCCCCCTAATTTCTGTCTTTCATATTTGCGGGGCTGAATGGCGCATGCAAGAACCCTGCTGTGTGATTAGTAAACCCTAGGGAATCACGTATAGTCCGTTGACTAATTGGTGGCAAGGCCTGAAATTAATAAGTGCATCAAACAAGAAATTAAGAACATCAAAGATAAAATCCTTAGCACGGAATTGGCAATAAACTGTAAGAAGTCAGTGAGAAAGCCTTTGGTTGTGTACACAGTTTCTCACAATATTACGGGGGTTGCAGTTGTTCGTGTCATAGACCTAAGTTATCGTCATCCAGTGGCCTTTTATCCAGCTGTGGTGCTTTCACCAAATGTGTATTTTCAATAGAAAATCGAAAACACTGAGTGCCCTGTTTGTGCTACACTCCAGTCACTTTTGTGATGGGTTACATAGCCTTAGTAACTAAGCTAATGTGGGTGTTGCTTGTGTAATTGCGTGTTCCTGTGTTTAGTCCTCTTGCACGGTCTAATCGTGGCTTGTAGGACGGGCGGTAACTTGTTCGGCTTAAACCTTACTTATGTACGAAAAATTCGTTAGTTTAGCATATGCTATCCACTGTTTGCCGAAGAACACAAACAGCGATGTTTACCATGTCTTAGTATATCACCACTAATTTGATACATCCGTTCGCGTGGTTGGATCCTACCACCTATATGGACACCGTGCCACTCCTTTTTTTACGATAACCATTAGCTGTGCAACTTCTTGTTCCTTTTCATTCAAGCGTGTACATAAACATAATTTAGGTTCTATCTCTAAAATCGAGATTCATTGGTTCAAACTACCCGACTGCAGACACAGATGTACCGCGTTTTGTGTTGTTAGGCCAGTAAAGAGACAATACCAGAACGTGGAACCATCATTCACAATTATTCAGCTTTGGTTTCTGTAATGGATCATTTCACTCATTTGAAAATTATACCCAGTATTTTAATAAAAGTCAGTCTATTTTATGAATTGAATGGCAGACGTCTGATCGGATACCTCGTCAGTGAACTTTCGGTTATTTTTAGCTTCATTCTGAGATGTCCGATAGCTGAAACGGACTCAGTAGTTCATCATTTTCCGGGCCCTGAAAGCCATTACACAGTAATTATCAGTCAGTTAACAAGAGTTGCATCCAAATTAGTTTGAGCCAACCGGTTGCCACCCGATAATCCTACTACAAACCAACAATGGGAAGGTCACACTTAACTGGTTGTGAACGGACTGATAACAGAATAACACCATATGTATTACATGTAGGAATGCGGATGACTCAGATGAAATGTACCTGTTTGCTAATCAAAATCTGCTTACTTATTTGTGAAAACTCTCTTGATAGAAGTTAGTTCCTCAAATAAGTATTCCACGACATGCACACCTGACTATGACCGACCTGTCTATGCATTCTTTAGAATGCGCGACCGTTTTTTTCACTTGGTAACAGAACAGTACCGGGAGTCACACGTTCAAGGTGATACAACAGTCATTGGGTACCAACACTTGCGGTAGTTTACGTAATGCTAGAAGACTCACTTTCCGGGATTCGCTTGTGTTAAGGGGTCCATTTTTTTCGTGTAAAACCGCCTCCGTCCTCCAGAAAAACGATTAATCCAATCAGAATGAGCGGAACTGTCCAGAAAAATAGAGAAGATGGCATTTACGGGTGTATGCTTTGGTTTTTACATTGTGACTGGCTGTTACATGGGGTAATGTCAGTCGTGGAAACACACGATCATGACACATATTTTGGGGACTGAATGAAGTATTTCATTGGTGCCTGATCTTGGACGTTCATTTTTTGGCCAACACACTAATTTGACCGATGTGGTGCTTGTTCGAACGTAGTAGATAAAGATAGTCGAAATCTATACAGCACCTTCGTATAGAGGACAGAGGCCTCTCCTTAATGGATCGCCAACGCACTAAGGATAACTTGGGAATGGGCTGTTTAAACAGTAAATCCGACTTGAATTGACACGGCCCTTCACATGACCAGTTTGCACTGGTGGCAACCACTGAGTTTTATCCAGTATAAATACCTTACAACATTCGCTGTCAACCCAACGTTCAACACCGGTCTTGCCTTTCGTTGGGTATATCACGTAAACGAGAGAGCCGAAATGAACTTCAGACTGACAACCTTCGTAGAAGAAT
>LOND01000002.1:499255-518308 GCA_014220965.1 Paragonimus kellicotti
ACTGTCCGGAATGGTAGAGTGGTAACCTTTTTTTTACCTGTCCGACCTTTATTCCGCTATGCTCATTGGTGGCTTAGTGACCCTAACTATTTTTTTTCGGTAACTGTCCTTCTATTTTCTGATTCGAGAATGTTTTAGGTCATTACGGCCACACAAATACTTTGGGATTGGAACAAAGCTGTCTTTTGGTTTGTCTTGGGAGCAAATTACGGGGACAGTCGCGGTATTTTCGGGACCGAGATTTTCCGTGTTAATTATTACCAGGAGGAGAATCCGATTTTTGTCAAGCGCACTGCTATATCGAGGACGAACCAGCGTATCCTTTCGAGGGTTTACAACAGTCTGGAATTATTTTCAATCCCCGTCAACACATGTTTAGTTTCAGCAGCGGTTAAACAATCTCACTTAATTATAATACTCTCGTAGTTTTTCATGATGTTTCCATGATACATCTCAAACTCCTAAACAAATCCGTAACATATCTGGCCTGATACAACTGCAATACAAACATATATTTTACTCTGTCATCAATGTATTGCATTTGAAAACTTGCAGGTAATTTACTGATCAGTCTCGTGGAGGTTATCACTTATCCTTTGTTTCTAGGCTTATCCGAATAGTGATTCAAACCTTCACCAAGGTTTACACACAGGTTGTTACAAGTTCGCACCCAAATGCGCAGCTCTTCAACAAGCCCTAAACTAATATATAACAGTATGAAACTTTTAGTAATTCTGTTGTTATATCGATAACTTTAAAACATTGCGATCCCATTTTCATTTCAGCCACTTTACCCCTCATTTGGGAAGTAGCTTTCAAACTATTGACGCTGATCTTATGATAGTCTTATCAACTGAAACTCCATTTTTCAGAATGTGTGAGGGCTTGCAATAGGCCTCTTTTGACTGGTGTACGATTTGATATATTCACTGTTTTCTCAACTAGGTAAACAGTTTTATACTGAAGCGTACGCATTCCTACCATCACCGTTTACTATTGTTATCATTACTACCGTGACCTTTATCTACTCTTGGTTCAGGAACGGGACGTATTCCATCCGCTCGCTGAGGCTGGCAGTCGCGTGTACTTTGCTCTCACGGATCTGGTCAAGATTAACTGGATGTATCAGTTCAGTCTGAACAGCTTTTTGCGTCTGTTTCAAAAAGCGCTTGAGGCACCACGCGTAAGTCCACTGACAGACCATTAGGTTAGATTACGACAGACTTTGATCGACATTGTCTGGATTATGTTGAACTGGATTTGTGCAGCAGACCCAACAGTTGAGTGAGACAACATTTTTAGTATACTGTATGACTCTTAAATAGAAAAGTCCTCTTGTTTTATTGATTGTTTAATGGCTGCAGAAATAAGTTCATCTAAAGTAATTCATTCAGCAGATTTTTGCCATTTACACAAGCCTTTTATGACATTTACTGCAACTTTCAGGACTCTACTCTGAACACACCTGACCGCATGATCTTCCTCCAGAAACGGCTCGAAGCTCTGACCTATGCACATGTTTCTCAAGCGCTTTTCAAGGCAGATCGCCTTATGTTCACCATGCATCTGACTCGGTGTTTGAGACCGGAAGCCATCACTGATGAGGTAGGCGTCGTACGACCTGTTGGCTATCCAATGGTTATTGCATACTTCATACTGTTCCATGATTAGTAAGTGAACACCTTCTATGTTTGTCCAAGATTTTTCAAAGCAAAGCAAGGTATAGTAATATTTACCACCATTCTGAATACAGCTGGACGAATAAGACTTCCTAAGTGTGACCTGTACTTTGAACTTTTGTCTTTGTGAACGACTGATAGTATAGTGTGGAAGCAAAACCAGTGGCATTTACGGGTGTATGCTTTGTCGTCTTTTACATTGTGACTGGCTGTTACATGGGGTAATGTCAGTCGTGGAAACACCGATCGCTGTCAACCCAACGTTCAACACCGGTCTTGCCTTTCGTTGGATATATCACGTAAACGAGAGAACCAAACTGAAATTCAGACTGACGACCTTCGTAGAAGAATAAAATACTTCTAGCCAACTGACCACCGATCGTAGGAGAATCGTCTGAATTGAAGAGGTCAGTGTTTCTCAATGCCAGTTCACGGGCCTACGTTTGGTTGTGATTTTTGCCCCCCTCTATCTTTACTCATCACGCAACGAGTTTCAGACCAGCGACTTTTGAGTCACGCGAGCCGATACCAGTATTCACTCACCTAGTAGTGCCCAGAATATGGCGCTCTTAAAACGTCTTTCGGTTTTGATTTACCTTATTGTGTGAATGGACAGAGCGGTTACGAGGCTTAGTTGATCTGCCTCATACGTATTTATTAGGGCAAGTAGATAACATCCTGTTGAATTCATGTGCGAAGCGAAGCAACTACACAACGAATTCACTTTGTGAACAGACCGCAACGAATAGTCAAACCATTCTAAATTTCAGCTTACATAAAGACAGCCGGAGTGATGGTGTTTCACTGGAAAGTGTAGCAATTTGTTCATCTGGTTGTTCAGGTCGGGACAGTCGATGTTATCGAGGTTGCAGTCGGCCTATTTATTTATTCACTCACATTTCGATGTGTAATACAGAAATGAACCAACAATTGTGTCAGTGGTTTAAAGACAATGACTGAGTAGGTCTGAAATGATCGTTGCCCCAAAGAAGACATTGATGAAGGCCTTGGCCTTCTTTTAGTGTGGATTGTAGTGAGGCTCAGCGAATGATGTGCATCGAAATGTTAGAGACACATCGTTACTATCGGATGCCTTTGGGCCCGTACTCATGCCCGTCTTAATTATTAAATCGGAAACGTCCGTAGTTAGGAGTAATCGTGTTTACGTACATACGTTTCTTCGAGAAAATTGATATTTACAGTCGTTTTCATTTCTTCGTTTTCTGTTCTCACCATTTCTCCATACAGGAATGGCAGTTTTTCATTGGGCTCACCGGACTTGATACGCCGGTTGACAGTGTGCCGGCTTCACATTGGGTGGGACCGGAGCGGATTAGAGAAGTGATGCGTCTGAAGGTGAGTTATCACTTCTGTATGTGTTCGGAGAGGAGACTGAATCATTCTTAATGCTCAAAATACGGTTTGCACAAACCGCCGTAACTAAATGTCGCCTGTTGCCATTAGCTCGGCTGAGTCAAACATTTCATATGAATGCTTAATACAACTGAGTTGTATTAATAATTTGTGGTGGGATAAACTATGGTATTATGAACGTTTATGGAAATGCACACACTCACAGACTTATGCAAACTAAACAACACTCACGATTGGTAGCTGTCACCTTTCAAAGCGGTCGGGCAATCTGAACACTACTCACAAGCGAATATACCTGTGTTTTCACTTGATTGTTCAGTCGTGTGAAATCTATGGCTCAGCAGTCAACACGGTTACCTCGTGAGAGTGTGGTCGGAGTTCTAGTCCCGATCATAACAAGGATATGCACTACTGACGAGCTCTAACAAGAACGAAACTCGAGTCTAGTGATTCTTTTCGAAAGGAGCTGACCGAACGCGTTAGTTGTGATCATTGAATGTAGGTCTTTTAAATACCAACGGCCATGGGTATGTAAGGCAACTCTACGGTGTGTACTTTTTTTTGGTTGGGTCAGACGAAGTGACCCCATCAACCATCACTTAGGGCGTCGCGGGTTATATATCATGAAGCTCATCAGCTATTGTTGACAATTATTTCCTGCAGAACTACGAGTTGGTTCTTAATATCCAACAACGCCCTACGTTAAGCGAGTATAAAGTTTCCAACCTCGCTAATCGATTAGTCAATCATTAAAAGGTGCTTAGGCTATTAATGGCTCGGTTATTTATTTGTGGATACAAGAATAACTATTCGATGATGAAATAAAACTAATAGGACGAAGAAAAATCAAAGTAAGCGATCAAATGGAGTTCGTAATTTGTTTTAAATTTAAGAGATAAATGCTCTGTCTTAAGTCGAGTGCTCGAACCGTGCTTTTGGCTGCAGGTCTTCACAAAAATACATTACAAAAATTGGAAGGGCCAATTCTGTTTCTTTTAGTCCATATCACCTTAGAGTGTAACGTGATCTCAACATTTCATGTAAACACAAGTATGTGTATGTAAGTAACGGCGTACCAACCTTCTATCTTACCATCAACAGCCAACTGAGAGGAACTTCAGAGATGAGTATGTAGTTACGAACACTGAACTCCTCGGGATAAGTTGTTCATGTCGGGTTGTTCATGTATATGCAATGACTGGCATGACTGATAGATGACAGAGTGTGTAAACTGACAGTATATCTCATATGACTCACCAGGTCAACCGTACGAGCAGGCATTCCATTAAGACGCGTATCGCATGCAACTAAGCGTCTTTCGTTTTTCTTTTGGTACTCAATTAATTAATTAATTAATTATTCGTCACCAGTACCATGTCCGATATGTTGTACTTTATTTTTTCCGATAACTTTGTCTGAATATCTGTATGAGTACCTAACGTGATCAGTTTATAAAATCAAGTGATCAAGTGACGTGATAGTCTATTCCTATATTGCGTTTCAGGTTGCTTTGCCCAACCTTTACACATCATTACGTCTAGACGATTCTCGAGTTTGGGCCGATTGGATGAGAAACACCCAGACCGATGCTGTCCACACACCCATCGGCTTGCAGGCCGATCCACCAACTGCTTTCCAATTAAACGTGCTTGCCGTTCAGACAATTCGACCGGATCGTCTGTACACAGCCTTACGACAGTTCGCTAATCGCTGTCTCGGTGAGCACAGTAGCCTGTCAAATTTTGCATGTGGAGGGTTGAAAGTTATTATGTAACATGCGTTACTGATTATGAAACTAGTAGATTGTTCATTAACCGCATTTTCACGACTAATATCATCGTTATTTGGGTGGTTGTTACTTATTTTCCCGCTTTAACCTTCTAATGTCCATGCCTCCTCTCTCGCTCGTTGACTTATGGTACCTTCAGATTTGCCCAACTTGGGTTCTCCAACATTAAATCTCTATCGTTTGTATGAAACCGAAACTCGTGCCACTGAGCCAATACTGCTGTTGATCAGTCCGGGAGCAGATCCATCCCAGGAATTGGCAGAGGCCGCAGCCATGCGATTTGCGGGCAAAGCTGGAACGACTCCAGATACTTGTTCATCTTATCGACAAGTTGCCATGGGTCAAGGACAGGCAGACTTGGCTCTTCGCGAGCTGCACGAAGCTGCTGAGGTCGGTGACTAGATGTGTATAAAGAATCTACATTTAGTCATTCATTGGCTGCCAGTTCTGGAAAAGGAGATCAACGCCTTGGTATTATCAACAGAAGAACCGGATGTGGCGACCACGGACGAGAACCCAAAAGCAAGGTCTGCCGCGGGAAACGGACGCCGACGTGTTCATGAAGGTTTCCGATTATGGTTGACTGCCGAACCGCACGCAGGTTTTCCATCCGCCTTGTTACAAACTTGCCTAAAGGTTTCCTATGAGGTAAGTGGGCGGACTAACACGTTCTGTTCATTACTAGCGTTTTCTCAGAGAAAATCAAAGTTTATCTCGATCGATTATTTGTTTGTAATGCTACTTCGTTTCACGTGCACTGTTGTCCACCAGGCGAAATAAAAGTTATGGACTTGCAGAATCATAACAATGAACATGAAGGCTCGTCCATAAATTCATAAGTTTTTACAAGAGTGAGAAAGTTCTTCGTTTGTGGGATAGTACCTCTGCGTTGATGGTTGGTGTGTTGGACGGTTAAAATTAGTATGGATGAAATAAATCAAAACGAATAAAATGAACCTTGAATAAAGCTACTGGTATGCAGTCATATCAGCAAGAAACATTAAGAAATAAACTGGATCAACGCACTTGCAGATAAATGCGTTAAGCGACCTGTAGATGTAAGCTAGGAGAGTTGGTAGGAAACTTGTAGTGCCAGTTGTCTCCCATATGTATTCCGATGGTATATCATTTAAAATTCTCAACTGATTCAACGGTGACCACAGATTGGGGCGGTGTATTCTAGTGTGCACAAAATCAAACTGTAAAAGTGTTCCGTACACATACGAACCTACCCGCTACATAACCCAGTTTCAACGAAAGATCTCCTGAGCATTCATCCTTGCTAAATGGAAGGAGATCTACAAGTGGATGACCTGGGGTATAAAATATGTTGTGTGAGAATCAGGTATCCTCCGAATTGTTCGCAACATAGTGTGAATTAGTCTAATTCCGTTAGTCTCTTTGGATAATAAATTTTCCTGGGCCACGTGACACTTTTAGCTGTAAACCGTTTCAACAAAGACGGTGGTCTGAACCAAAGTATTTACGAGCACGGCTCACTGCCAAAAACGAGGATGGTGATTATGGAGGACGGTAAGCCCGGCAGACATGGGCAGATTATGGAGAGGAACATAGTGAGAATCCATGATGGACTATGCCAGTCCGCCTAAATAGGATGAAAACAAGCCATAATTCAATTACATAATGGGAGGGCCTTATGTCTTATTATCAAGAACTACCATATTGTATGTTCTTTTACGACCATGGCCGCATTCTAAGTAGTTTGGGAACGATAAGAATGGACAACAGAGGTATTTCGGTGGATCCTTGAAAAACGCCGCTAGTGACAGGAGACTAATCTGATAACTATGCATCCACAGTGGCGTTGAAAGTAATTTCAATTAGATAACTCTCGTACCACCTGAGTAAGAGCTCTTCGAGGCAACAATTCTGTAATATCCGTTGCAAGATTAAGTGTCCAACTCTGCCAAAAGCTTTAGAAAAATCAACATAGATCAATAGACAATCTTACGTCGGCAGCCCCCGTCCAAGAGCTACGAACGATTAATTGATTTGTGACTCCTGGATATTCGGTAACCATCACAGTACACACGTCTGAAGCCTATATTGAATGCCACGTCAAGAGCATCACATAATTGTAGTTAGCAAAAATGAATGTGTAAGTGGAAGCAGAAATGTCTGAAACAAATTGTGCAACCAGAACAGGTAGGAGGCTAATCTGTTTGCAGACGATTTTGGTATTCCTGATTGTTTTCCTTCCTGGTTTTTTATGCTCTAATTTTGCTTTCCTGATAGCAGTATGCATACTGGTAGGTGAAGAGGATCATATCAACAAGACCGTGTTTACGATATCCACTTCTGCTTCCAGTCAATCATATAAATGCTAAAGTTCAGAACTTTTTGGCGGAGAAACCAGGTACATCTAACAGAGGCCAATCTTGATGACAATTTTTAAATCCATCTAAGCCAAACCATGGCTTACTGCGTTGATCGTACGTTACGGGCTAGCAGTATGTAAACGACACCACGTCAAGACCAGGTGCTCATCAGCTGGGAAGATATCGCAAAGCCAATCGGGAGCGTCTTGATTACCTTGCCGCCGCTGGTTAGACAAATGTCAAACAGGCGAGCCCTTCGAGACTCAGGCATTAGAAGAACGCGGGGTGATTACTACCTGTTTGCCTTAAGTTCCCCAATCAGTTGACTAAAGTACTGTCACCTGTAAAGGTGCTCGCAATTCGAAATGCAAGGAAGTCGTCGCTGTGTGCACAGCTCGCGACCTTATATTTCCACTGCACCGGACTGGCATTGGGTTCGAACCAGTTCATTAGTCCTACCAGTTCGACTACTACACTTATCCACCCAGAAAACGCAAACGGGACGCGATATGGCAAGCGTGGGATAGGTATACGTAGAACTTACACTTCTTTGCCGTGGGTAGTTATTCGTTGGTCATGATTGTACGTGAACACCTGAGGTGTTTTTACTTCTGCGATCATTCGCGGGACTTAGTCAACAAACATCGTTCTGTAATCAAGGTTAGGTAGTACAAATACGCTACACAGTTCTGCGAAAAAGGGTGCTTCACATTAATCCTTCGGAAGGAGACTTCGAGATGAATAGCAGTCATAGGGTTTCCAATCCAGTGCTACACTATTTTGACTAATTTCTTAATCCTACGTGCTGTTTCACTAGATCATATATTTGTGAGTGATTTAGTGATTTTCTTAGGGTTCAAGAATATTTCTAATGAAAACTGTTTGGTAAATTTTGAAGTTATGTCCTACAGTCTACAGCAAACTGTACTGTAAATCAACCACTAGGAATGGATACATTTGTGATGAGAAACGTTAAACAAAATACCTCCAACTTGTAAGCAGTGCTGGAAGCCAGCGATTTTAAACGTTCTAGTTGATGAATATAGATCGAATCATTGTGAGAAAGCGTGTGACTACCTCGTCTTTTTGTTTCAATGTTTGCTATGCAAGCGAAAGTTTCTATTTAACCCTTGACCCGACAGTCCGTAAGGACTAAAACTGGATAATAAAGTTAGTGTTGTTCCTAATTGAAATACATGATAGATAATATCATGTATATACAGTGAATTGCAAAAGCTGAATGAAAGTTGGATTTGATGTTTTTCGACCTAGAAGACCTTGAAAACAGTGATTTGGGTCAATATCTGTCGACCCAATCGATGCGTTCACATCCAGAATACAAACCAGGATGTGTGCGATTTTAATAATGATCAAAACTCAGTGTTGCCAAATGCCGAGTTCACAAAGTGAACGGGTCTCACCATGAGCTCAGTGACTGAATCAAATGAACTCAAATGTCTAATCCTGCCATAAACGTCACATCCGGATAGATTTTCAATCGTTTTGTTGAATGAATGATCTGACTAGTTGCCAGTACCATTGCCGGACATTTTAAAAATGAGAAAAAACGGCGAAATAGCAAACCCCGATTTCGAATAAAGCCCAGTCGTGCAGACTGACAGCTTGTCCATTTTTTGTCCTAAAGGTTTTGGGAAAATATAATCGCAAACAGATTTCCATTCCATACTGACCGATCCATTCCAACCCGCTCATTAGGCTTTCTTTTTAACCACTGTAGTGGTTGTTTGTTTGCCTCAGTCACTCCCAGTAACATCAGATAGACGGCAAGGTTATGCGATTCATTTTGTTGATTACGATGAGCCCTGTTGGGCACCGGATCATAGTGTGATAACAAACTACTACTGCATGGAAGAAAACTGGATCAGCTATATCAGAAATTCATCAGAGACTGCCTCTCATAAAGCTTTCAATGCACCACACTGATTAGTCACAAGTCATTCAGTATTGTAATTGGTTACAGCTTTCTTCATGATGGGATATCTTCCACTGTTTTTTAAATACTGTATACCTGAAAACTATCTCAGTAAGCTCTGGTTCCTCTGTGTATACTGATGTGTTGATAAGATTAATAGGTTACGAAATTCTAATAACAATTATGGAGATTCAAATTTGCGAGATGGACCAACAAATGTGGCAGAATGATCTAAAAACCACCAGCTAGTGTGAGACTGATAAAATATAATGATGGAAGATTGGTGAAGACTAGTGTATTTTCATACTCATCAAATTCACCTCCAGATTAACTTCTAAATCTGTTAAGTATATCAAAGCTTTACTTTCCAGTCGTAGTATGTCAATTATGCTTCGGCAATACCTGCTTGTTAATCGTTTTTGTTCACTGTTAGTAATATTTTACAACTAGTCTCCATCGTACAAAACTATTCACCATGAGTAAGATGTCATCACATGGACTTTTATGTTCTTCGGTTGTATAAGCCGAATATTAGGTAAGATTTTTGTTGTTTCCAGTCATATAATCAAGCGCTTCCATCTTCTATTGTATTGGTTGATTATGCTACTTCCTATCGCTTTCCCTCAACAGTAATAGACTATCCTCTAAACTCAGTTTTGAGCGCGCTTCCCATACAAGTTCACTTATTTCTTACTTTACACGTTATCTTTGCAACAAACACAAAATACTTACAATCTTCTAAAAACGATTGATTCACACTAAGTTCCAGAGTTCTTCTTTGCTTTGCTCCTATTCACAATAGTACTAAATGCATTGCCGCTGAATGTTTGTTATAACCACTGTATCCATTGGCTGAGCTTCATTTCTCCAATAGAGTTAATAAGGCCGATTGTTTTTTAATCATTGTTAACGTTGTGTTGTTGTTAGTGACGTTGATGTTGCTAGCATAGGCTGCTGTCTTGGCTGAAGTAATTACAGAGATATTTGCTTCACTAGTATTGCGGATGACTTGGCTTGCAGTAGTTTGCAATCCACGTGCAATGCATGCACACAAACTTTACTGCACAAACAATACCTACTTGTCTGTAATTGATAATGTTTGGTCATCAAAAGGCAAAACCCCAGTCACATCGAATTAACTAATTCTAACTACTCACAGCGCTTCTAATTCTTGTATAGTCCGTTATTCAGTCATCGGGATTAGGAAAATCAAAGGAGTGTAACGGCACTGTATTTCGGACAGACCGCTGGTTGGTGCTGTTCAGATACTTCACTCCACTGTGGTTCGTTTCATGACATAAGCCTGAACGATGTGCTAGATAACAAACAAGTGAGGCTGTTTGAAATTAGATTTCACTAGTGTTTATGAGTACTTCTCAGAGGCCTCATCGTGAGGTATTATCTTTTTCGGATGCCAACTCTGGTATACAGATTCGTTGGTTTAGTTCACTTTGCTGCTTAGTCTGCGCCCCCACTGTTTCTGGACAGGTCAACTCTGAACGGATGTCATAGCCAAGCGTGTACCTTAGTTATGTTTGCATTGTGACTTCTTGTGTAGATATGTGTTGATTTTCGTGTTTGTTCACGGTTATCAGGCTCCACCTGGTTTGAAACGTAATCTTCGTCGAACTTACGAATCATGGACGCGGCCATATCTTGCCCAAGGCAACTCATCCACCCGGGCCACTGCTCTGATCACTCTGGCTTGGTTTCATGCAGTTGTCCAGGAACGACGCAGTTATATACCACAGGTAAAGTGCTTTTTCCCGCAAGAGTTATTAAATGGCCAGTTATCATACGGTGTTAACAAGAGACCATAGGAACCAATGAAATGTCTGAAGACTAATATCATGTTCTGATGAGTATGGTATATACAATGTTGCCTGAGTACGAATGGTGTATCAGGCGAGGTAAGCACGTCCAGCAGTTTAATTACAGTGTGCCCTAACTTTGTTCCACTCAGAAATGCGCTTATGTTAGCCTAACCTGCATTATAACCAAGTGGCGTGGTCAAGGTCGTACCTAGACCGGCGAGTTGTGACGTGGTTAGAATGTGAAACCACACACAATCGCTACTGAACGGTCTTCACGTGTCTATGCTCGTAGTTTTCTTCTCAGTTCAGCCAACACCATATAAACCAACACACGCACATCTTGGGCATTAGCTTCCGACGCATTATTCAACACACTCTTCCCCCGCGTTAACAGGACAACGGGACCGTCCACATACTCAAACACAACTCGCCAGAGTTCTCTATGCAAGGGTTCACAGACAGAGCAACTGTACTCCATGATTTACGTGGTTAGCTCTTCCTGTAAATCACTGCATCGGTATCTACAGAATTCCACCCAATATTCCACTAACACACGCATGGATTCAGACCTCGTATTGTGTCTGAATCGTTGCTGTAAGTACACTGCCTTTGTTTGATCATTATTTGCATTACAATTTCATTCCACATCCTTTTGAGGTTATTTGGACATTTAACAAATTTACCGAAGTGTTGTTGATGTCTAAAAACCTTTCGAACCCACATGCTAACGATAAGAATGCCACGAATCCTGCGTCCTCAGGTTGGTCATTACTAAGTTTCCGGCATATGTTAATATATATATATATATATCAAACTTCTGATGGGATAAAAACGTTGACTATAAGTTCGGGGATTTAGATCATTTCAGATTGAACGCCAACCATAGTTAATCACATTTTTCGTATTCATATCAGTCTTCCGACCAACGCATTTTAAGCACCTATCTCTCAGAAACAAAAAAAAACAGGGAGACTACAGTGATTAGATCTAAGCTGTCACGAAGGCTGTTGAGGATACAAGACATGAAACAGTTCGATACAGAAGTGCATATTGTCACATTACAGACAAGATGAGAAAAAAATAAGGGTTCAGATTTGGACTGAGAACCAAACAATCCCCCAACATACAATGCACCGACAAAGTTGAAGAAAAGAAGAGGTCGAAAGACATTGTGGTTCAGCATTCTGAAAAGAAACGTGAGTGATTTAACAAACGACGACGATCGTTGACTGATACGAACGAAAAGGTAGATACAACAGACAAAAGCTACTTGAACCCAGCGTACTCGTCCTATTGTCGATAACAGTCTACTGCGATTGTATAGAGACATCATCATCATCATCATCATCATCATCATCATCATCATCATCATCATCATCATCATCATCATCATCATCATCATCATCATCATCATCATCATCATCATCATCATCATCATCATCATCATCATCATCATCATCATCATCATCATCATCATCATCATCATCATCATCATCATCATCATCATCATCATCATCATCATCATCATCATCATCATCATCATCATCATCATCATCATCATCATCATCATCATCATCATCATCATCATCATCATCATCATCATCATCATCATCATCATCATCATCATCATCATCATCATCATCATCATCATCATCATCATCATCATCATCATCATCATCATCATCATCATCATCATCATCATCATCATCATCATCATCATCTCATCATCATCATCATCATCATCATCATCATCATCATCATCATCATCATCATCATCATCATCATCATCATCATCATCATCATCATCATCATCATCATCATCATCATCATCATCATATCATCATCATCATCATCATCATCATCATCATCATCATCATCATCATCATCATCATCATCATCATCATCATCATCATCATCATCATCATCATCATCATCATCAGTGGTTCACACTGATGCTTAACTGCCACACAACCACAAGCGCATTCATCTCAGCGCCATATAGTCAAGTCATCAAGTCCTGTGGATCCTTTGTTTACCTCGCGCTTGACGTCACGGATATCCAGTTGTCGCCCGATGCAACTTCCTCTGTGCTCTGGTCCAAAGTCACGTCTCCTCAGGATCTAAAGCCAGTATCAGAAAACGAAAGATTTATTTGGATGGTCTCCTTCTATCATAGCTTCTGGCGATCAGGGTTTCACTTACTTGCTTTCAGTTGGCCGTAAAACAGCTGCTTTGCAAACCGTTCGTAGACCATCTCGTGGACGTGTCCTAGCCAACGAAGTTGGTTGAGCATCAGGATGGCTTCAGTCCTGTACGCGTTCTCTGAAGTACTTCAGATATGTCTGAAACATTGCTGATGGAAACGGCTCAGATACTACGTATTCCGTTGAGGTAACGTCCGAATTTCATTGCCGTTGGGACTAAGACACAGCACTGATTCACGCCAGTGATTGTGTCACAATCATCAGAGGTCGAGCTTCATGGTTGAAATTTCGCTTTCACACCAACAGGTGAAATTCTAATCAAACTGACAATCTTACGTGGGTATCCAAACTTACTGAGCACCGACCACAATTCCTGGTGGTCCACGGAATGAAAACGCCTTGATGGAAACCATAATGAAGGCTTATAAGAGCTGGTTGCATTTACGACAATTATACCGCATCTGTCGAGCAGCGAACACCATGTCGATCGTACTGCGACTCACCTAAAATCCACGCAGCTTCTTGGGAACGTTGACCTTCAACACGTTCGCATTGATTCGGTTGAGCTGGATTTTTGATGGCACATTGTCAACGCAGTTCAGTAGACTAACGCCTAGATAACTGTCGGTACACTGCTTGTTACCCTTACTTCTAAACGAAGGTGCGATCAGGTCATCCTTGAACTCTTGAGGGATTGCTTTCTACTCTCAGATAAAGTGAACCAACTAAAGCAAAGCACGTCCCAAGACTGCTCCGCCATTCTTCAGAAATTTCCCTGACAATTCACCTTCCACTACAGTCATTCCGCTTCGCAGTTGTCCAATAGCTGTCTACAACTATGTCAAATCCGAGGCGACAACAAGTGAGGTTTTGGTGGCTTATTGAAGCAGGCTGGTCACGGTCACCTGATCAGTTTAGCACGACGGTTTAGTAGGCTGCTGCAGTGTTGGTGCCAGACTTTCATTTCTTCTGGTTGGGTACATGAAAAGCCAGTGTCCCCGTCCGGACGGATGGATCAGAAATCGCGATCAACATAGCCATACATCAGCTCATGTTGTTTTCTTCATCAGTCGTCCTCGATTTCGTGAAAACGTTCTGAGAGTTGACGTCGAATATTCCGGAATGTGGTTCTTTTGTTTTCATTGTCCGGGTTCATTGTGGAGATAGCAAACGCTGCATTCTTCTCTCGTATCAAGTTGGAGATAGCCGCGTTATGATTGTCTAACCAGTCCGGCCATTTTTTGTGCCGGATACCGATCGTCTCGGTGACTGCTACCTGGGATATTGACAGGAATGAAACTTAAATGTTAACAACCAATAGCACGTCGTGGATAAATCGAATCTGGTGCATTTGTGTATTTGAGTTGGACACAGCAAAAATTTGGAGCGTTTGAGCTGTTTTCTCCACAGATCTCTGGAACTCAGGACTTTGATTTTGCAATCAACTATTTTTGTTCACTCAGCAACTTTTTTTTACAATTATGTAAACCATACGTGGCTTATATGCCAAAATCGGAACAGGTCGTATAGATCAGTAAATGTCTGTCTGAATGGAGTGTATCACAATCTGTTGAAGGGACTGGTTAGGCTAGATTGTATGAGGGACTGGCGCAGATGTTGGCGGAGGTTGTCAGCGTCAAGTGCTTCTCGGTTGATCGGATTTCAGATGTTCCTGAGAAACTTGGCAAATACAGTGAAGAGCTTGTACGGATTGTTTCCAAGCCTCAATCATACTCTGATTAATCTTAAAGGGGATTGCCGGATCTTGTAAATGATTCTAAAGGCTCCATCTGTTGTTATTCAGTGGTCACTGTCAGCCATTTGAAAACCAACTACAGCTGACAAGGGCCTTTCGAACCAACGCAGAGGTATTTCGAAGCTTTTCCAATATCCGCCTACTGGTTCTTCCAGCACAACCTGCTCATCATGATAGATGTGAGAGCAGATGAAAATGAACAATTCAGTATACATCTTAACACTTTGGTTAATTGTTTATATTATCAGGGCTGGACCAAGTTCTATGAATTCTCTTACGCCGACTTGAGGGTGGCAGCGGACATCATCGATCGTCTCTTGTTGGACACCAGTTCCAAGGGTCCGGTGAAAGATGTGTGGTCATGGATTCATGGTCTCTTTGCCGATGCGATCTACGGTGGTCGAATGGACAACGATTTCGATTCCGAAGTCCTACGATCCTATCTGGTTCAAATGTTCAGCGACGAAACAGTACGGAACCTTCGTCTTGGCCCACTTCGATTACCAGGAACGACTGAATTGAGAGTAAGCTCTCAGTATTATGGGATAAGGATCTTTATAGAATGCGTTTTAATCGTCTTTATCCCGGTAGAACTCGATCATATGGTTAATTAATTCGCCTGAACATTTGAGAATGGGATGCATATTTTAGATTGCCACGTGGCATGCTACTTCTCTAAATTATTATACTTACTAAACTGAATAATATGTGGAGCTTAACATACATACCTATGTTCAGAAGGACGAATTCTTTTTGAGGGATGTATAAGTAAACTGATTCATTGATGTTTCGTTGCTCTCTGTATATATTTATTAATCTGAAAATCTGAACCTCATCAAAATCTTCGGCATTTACAGTGCAAAAAGGTGTGCAGACCTGAAAAATCCATTCGGACAAAAATGACATCTCGTATTGTGTAGTATAAGGGAGCTTTAAATAATCAAACTTCTTTAAAACTTCACTAGGTTTAGAGGACGACGTCTACACATGAGAAGTCATAAAAGGAAGTGAACAGATAACTGAACGAATGAGAACCAGAATATATATGTTCACCAGTTCCGGTATGTTATACTTACAGTTGGATATGACACTTATCGATCAATCGGTATCATCCAAGGCAATGAATCAGTTGTGACTGAGGTTTCTGATGTGTTAAATCACTTCTAATTCCAGTCGAAGAAAATATTTGGTAGTTTTTCATCCAAATCATCAAAGAATAAAGACGCTGTTTGTTTCTTACTTTAAGGAATTCAATCGTTTCAAAAAATTAGCGCTCTGCTTACTAAAGTACCGACGTGTTTCAGTCACTGTAATGTCGTCAACACCCCAACTTTACGGCCTACCGAAGACGCACAAGCCTGGGATGCCACTTAGGCCAATTTTGGCAATGACAAACTCCCCTTACCATAAATTGGCACGCTGGCTAGTCGCTACTCTAACCCCATTAAGACAAAAATTTCAGAAACACTCCATTAAGGATTCTTTTGAATTGGTCGGTGACTTGGACAGAATCAATCTTGCTGAAGAACTGATGTGCTCTGTAGACGTCCAGTCACTGTTCACAAATGTTCCGCTACACGAAACGATTGACTATATTTGTGAGCTCGTTGAAATGAGTCACATTTCGTTGCCACTTCCGACCGACATATTGAAGGAAACTTTGCTGCTCTGTACTGAGAATGTCAGTTTTCGTTTTCTCGAGCAGTCCTACCGTCAAATAGACGGAGTAGCCATGGGAAGTCCACTAGGTCCCATCTTGGCAGACTTTTTCATGGTAAAAATTGAGCAACAGCTAGCTACGGAGATAGGAAAATTGTCATATTACAAACGTTACGTCGACGACACTTTAATATTCAGTCGATCTAAACAGGTGATAGATAACCTGGTGCAACGTCTAAATAGTTGTCACCCTAACTTGAAGGTTACTTGTGAATTTGAGGTCAACAACTGTTTGCCGTTTCTAGATATACTCATAAGTCGTCGAGAAGATGGCTCGATTAAAAGAACTGTCTATAGGAAATCTACGTGGTCAGGCCAATACTTAAACTTCAGTAGCTTTACACCGGTCCAACATAAACGAACATTAGTAAATACGCTGTTTACACGGGCAAGACGAATCTGTACGCACGACAGTCTTGGGGAAGAGCTAGACCTGATTACTTCTGTTCTACAGTCAAATGGTTACCCCAGAAGGTTCATAGATAGGCACAGTAAACAAAAAGTACCATCTGAAGAGGTGGTCACTGTAGAGAAAAAGAAGGTCTACATAGAGCTGCCTTTTAAGGGTGATTATATCATGCACCAAACAACACAACGGTTGAGAAATTCAATTAAGCGAACTTTCAATGCAGCTGAACTCCGTGTAATTGCTCGGACTCAGAAGTTACCGGTGCCTTCAGTCAAAGGAGATCAGCCTATCGGTGCCACTTCACATTGTATTTACAATTTGTATGTAACTGCGGAGAAAGTTACATAGGCAGAACCGAGAGATGCTTGAGCTCCAGAATGAAGGAACATTTACCTAAATGGGTTCAGAAGTCCGTGTTATCGGAGAACGGCAATGTTGCTGAAACACGTAAACAGCCAGTTTCCTCAGTCGCCAGACACGTCCTGATCACTGGTCACGTTATCGATCCATCTTGTGCATTCAGAGTCCTGTTACGTCATTCTAACCCAAGATTCTTACGGTTTGCCGAAGCAGTCGCAATCAACCGACTCAAGCCAGCTCTCTGTGTTCAGAAACAACTGTTCGTGAATTTGACCCTTCCCTGGACTTAATGACCTATCCTAACACGCTTATTGATTATCCACCCCTCTATTTGTCTGCTATAAAAAAACGCACCCGTGTTATTGTAAATTTGGTACTGACGAGTCAATACGAAATGCTTGCATCTACCAGTTTTCGTGTTCTAACTGCTTTGTTCAAACTGTTCAAGGGAACCAACTGTTTCAAATTCAATAGTTAATACAAATTATCACCAGCAATGCACCTTGGAAGTTCAAAATAACATGAAATACTCTATTAAAAAGTTTAACAACAATATCGTAGTTAAAAGCATAAGAGTTAATCTTGTATTAGATAACGGTCGGAATGATATTGACGATCAACAAAAGAATAGTAGTTCACTCGGAAGTCGTTCCTGAAATATTATTCGACTGGGTTGAACGTTGTACCAACAGGAAGAATTACGCATTCAAACTATCCACGCCTAACCAATGTGATGTTGAGCATTGTTTGCAAATACCGAATGTTATAGGCAGTTCGAAACGTACGCAGAACCAACCTCATCTAATACGCTTTATCTGGAATATTTTCCTCAAAACTATAGCCGTTTATCGACTAAGGTCATCTACCGTTTGATAGAGAGGATACAGTCGATTGAATTTAGTCAATTGGAAATTGGCAATCTTTTAGCCGAAAAGTTGATGAATCTGAGTGATTTCCTGTTATGCAAAAGTAGCAAGATTAGAAACGTCAAAAAATAGAAGCCAAACCCCTACTTGATGGTTTGGATTTTCCACAATGAAGATTATATGCCGAACGGACAAAAATATAGTTCTTTCATAAAATATATGCTTACTTGAATCAATTGCAAACCTTGGTTAAGTTTCTTCCAAAGGACCAATATCGGTCCAATCTCTTGACTCCACACGGCTTTGTCAAACTTGGTAGCTCTTCCAGCTGGACGACTGAGCAGACGGAGTTGGGCGATTACACGATTCGCTGCATTGCGTTGAGCACTTCGATCGATGTTGGCAGGCAAATTGAAATATTCTGGAGGATCATAGTCTGGCAGGGCTTCAATCAAAGTGGTATAATCCTTAAGTGAAAATTGAGAACAAATTAACCAGTAGTTAGTGTAAATAGCCGCTTCAGAATGAAGTGAACAATAGGATTGTTGGGTCGATTAAGAAAAATCGGTTACAAAAACCATTTATCACGTTTTTTTATACTCGTTAGATTCAAAAACGTTAGTAATATGAGCGCTCATTTATTAGATGCCAAGAAAGGAATTCTACTATCAAACATACTATTGATGGTTACGTAAAATGTTATTTTCTATTCAAATGATCATTAGCGAAGTGAGTAAAAGTCATTGATTAGCATTACAGTGACTGAAACACGTCGGTACTTTGGTAAGCAGAGCGCTAATTTTTTGAAACG
>LOND01000002.1:525261-542028 GCA_014220965.1 Paragonimus kellicotti
ATTAAATCTAATCTATACGAAGTAAAATTTAGTTTAGTTTATTCACAACCATAAACTTGTATTGAACAGGTAGAAGTTGACACCTTTCCGAATGGTGAATACGTGTTTGATAATAGGGTAAGATAATTAAAATTCTACTGAGCAGACATTGTTACAGAACTCTCTAATAACGCGAGCTTTGATACTAGAAAAACGTCCAACGCAACATACATTACTTAGTTACTTAACAATGCCAAGTGAGAGCTGCAATCTCCCGTTTTTTCATCGTGTGCCAAATTTCAGAATTGGATGGCCTTGGCTGAAGCCAATCAGCTAATTCAAACGAACTCCGCTGCGCTCGATTTGGCCGACTTGTTTCGTCCGTCCACGTTTCTAAACGCGATTCGACAACAAACTGCTCGTCAGCTAGGCGTCTCAATCGACAGTTTGAAATTGACTAGCTACTGGCCACATCAGTCCAGTCAAGCCCCAGTGTATGGGAGCCGTTATTTACCCGTACGCATCGCCAAATTGAAGTTGGAAGGCGCCAATTTTGAGTCAGGTCGGCTTGCCCCAAGTCAACCAGAATCACCAAGTCTCATTCATTTGCCAGATGTAACTCTAGTCTGGACTGAACAGGTGGGTGATAAGCTAACCTTCGATAATAATGTTCCCCGCAAATTAGATTTGGAAATCTTTCATAATAATCAACAATCTACTGAAAACATAAGTTTACATTTCTAATGAAAAACGCGTTACAGAGTTCCCACTTGAACTAACGTTTGCCAGCAACTTGTATAATGCCTTAATGCCATATTGCACACATTCACCAGATACACATCACTACTTTTGTAGCATGATGCAGAAACAAACGAGGGATAATTACTCCTCAACTGCACCGTTTATAGCATACTGACACGAGTTTGATTTTGCGGTGTCGAGGTTTAATCTCCGTTATGATGTAATTGTAATGTTACTTTACTGACCACTTTCTGAACTACTGAGACAAATGGTACAAGAGGCATCAGTACCATTTACTCAAGAGGACTCAGCTGCCTTCTGTTGTGATTATGAAACATACACTGTATGTATCTGATTGATTCAACTGCTCTGCTTCCGTGTACTTAGGGTTCAGTGATTTCAGAAAACCATAACTGACCATAAGGTAATCGTGTATCTGTTAAAATGCTTATAATGGCCAGTTGAACTAAAGTGTGCACTTCAAGATTTTATTGTGGATTTTAGGCACAAGGATTGTACAAATTCAATAACATCGTGAAGCAATGCAACCAGCTAACCTTAGAGACTTCAACCACAGTTTTAGACAAGGCTCTAGGCCCAGGGTGCTCTACACTTATTGAAATGATTCAGTCGTTTCTGACGAAGAAATATGGCTGTGAAACCTGTCCTCATTCCCAGTATTTACAGACTGATAGTGTTGAAAGTTTTTACAATTTTACTCCAATCTAAAGATACCAATGCCTAAACATTCCAAGCCTATTGGTTCTGCATGGGGAATACTGAATTGGAGATAGTTATTTTCTTTAAGTGACTCGGGGAGGACGGTAAGGAAACTAACGCGAATCAGCATCAGCATTTCGTTGTAACTCGTTAATACGAAGTGGTTGACAGCGCAAAATATTTCGTTCAAGCATCTGAATACTATGAGGGACCGGAACGTGGGTATTGATTGGTACAACTCACGTAACACTTGCGCGAGGGAGGACAGCCGAATGCTTAAACTTGATTGTTTTTGAACACACAAAATACGTCAAACTTATAAACAGATGAGATTCCCGGACGTGTCACGTTGCAGTCAACCGATGTGATCATTAAACATACCATTGATTTTTGCGAAAGTTACATACTTTACAGTGAGTACGTACAGTGATATGACGCCTGCTGTCTACGCCTGTGCATAAGTAGTTGATGGATTTTTTCACGTTAGTCGGTTCTCGCAGTGTTTTGTAGTGTTGGATGCAAACTCTTCAATGCATGTACGTTTATTTAGGCCATCCATGTGAAATATCATTCAGTAATTAGACATCAGTGTCTTGCTACAAACGTCAGAAAAGAATATTATCACAAGGATGTCTGAAAACGTGAATGGCTGAGTGTTAACGATGCTGACTGCCATTCTCAGGGTTGTCGGTTGGAACAGATAGTAACACGGCCACTCCTGTCTAGGTTTGGACAGTCCGAGATTATTCTGATCACATGTATTTTGACGAATGGAATTGTAGCTGAATACTATGTAATGTATATACTACAATTTTTATTGCCCATTTAGCAGTGTGTGACAAAATTTGAGCTCATCATCATCATCATCATCATATCAGCCATGAGCCTGACCAAAAGGTACTGTGGCTCGGGCTGCCGCTCACCTCAACAGTGACGTGGAATATCCTAGAAGAAAACGTTACTAAGAAGGTTGAAAATTAATAGAAGTCTAAGAAGAACTAGAAATGGTATGGATGCAGGTACGCCATTGACTGCGACACACCGCCATCTCGGATAGCGTCTCTAACCAGCGGTTTGAGTGATCACGAGGACCCCATCCAGGCGACACCTACCCACTTTACTCAGTGGAGCAGTCAGGGTTCTCATATTTCGTGACCACGTTGTCGCTTGACCACCACGTGGTTTCACCCAACTGTTGGTGGTCTCAGTATATAATGCCCGGTACGGTAAACGCTCAGCTGGCATACGGAGTACGTGACCTAACCATCGCAGGCTGTGCAACGTGAGTAGTTGACCAATTGATCGCGCATCCCGAGCGTTCCGGAATACGCGCCGGCGAACTGCCGCATTGCTCACGCGATCAGTCCACTTAATGTGGCGTCGAAAAGACGTTCGATTGTCGCTGAAAGGAAGAGTATATAATGCTTGTGTGCGTTCTGTTTTGCTCTATGGTTCGGAGACGTGGCCTGTTCGCAAGGAAGATATCAACAAGCTTGCTGTATTTGACCATCGTTGAACTCACCGGGACTAAGCTTGTTGGAGTCTGGAACACCAAAATGCCATTTGCGTTCACGTGGAAGTTATTGTGTTTCATTTGTTACTAGGATAACTCATGATATACTGGTTCCACTGATTACGCTTCTGGTGACGTAGGTTTACTGCCTGTCAATTTTTCTTCGAGTGTATATGTATGTTAGACCACGTGAACTTGCTATAATATCAAACTTTTCAAACCCCATCAATTGACAGGACAAGCCCGAATGCATTTGTCCCGAAGAGTCAATCTGTTTGCCAGTTTATCTGAACCATGCGCGTCAGTATTTGGTCAGTCGGCTACACATTCCGTGTCCTGTCGGAACGAAAAATCAGTGGATCCAGGCTGGCACCGCGCTGCTTCTGACTGCATTCTGAACACTCGTGCTAGCTTGAAATGGAGGAATTTACTAAAAACCCTGTCCTATGACTAGTTTTTCTGTCAGACTAGATTTCGTTACTCCATTGCTCTACAAGACATCAATTAACTTGTTCCAATAACAGCAAATATGGTAACTGAACTGTGACGAATTCTACTGATTGTCAGGACTAGTTGTGTGGACCATAGTGTTATCAAATAAATGTTCCGATTTAGTTGCTTGTTATATTGGTCCTATTTTCAACGATTCTTCGTTTTGTTGAAGTTGTATTACAATGAAATTTAGGATAAATTGGTTTTGTGTGTTATTATATGTATAACCCTGAGGAAAAATAAGTCTCTGGAATGTTAATAATACGTTTCCTTATCAGGAAAACAACGAGGAACCACGGTAAGCAAGAAATATCCATGGCTTATCAATCAACTTGGTACTGTTGTATCACAGGCAGTTTCGTTGTGAGTACGTATATACTCAACATCGCGACATATCGGGAACAAAGGCAAGCCTCAAAGCCAGGAAAGACGACGAACAGAAGTGAATATTGGAATAATGTATACGCGCTATGGGAGAAATGCCACCAGGGCAAATGATAACGTACTGCCATCCAATGTATGTGAACGCATATCAGCCGTGCAAATGAGTGTACACGTTTGTTGGTTCCATGTTTAACATAACTGATCGTGAGTTCGTGGCAATAACGAATTTGCGGATTCAGATTTTGCGTTCACACATCTGTTGCCGTGACGAAACGTGAGGATGAAGGTTCCCTGGCCACAGCCGTTTGAAGGTGGAGACCTCCGGACGTTCGCGGATGACTTCGAGGACGTGGCCGAAGTGGTCGGAGTCAAGACCGATCGTGGGAAGCTGGCTGCTCTGCGGACGCTGGTGAAGGGCAGGGCGAAGGCGGTGCTGGACGCAGCGCGAAGAGGTCCTGCGAAGGTGAAGTGGGCCGCTGCGAAGGTGGCGCTGGTGGCTGCGTTTGACAGCCCGGCTGACTCGCAGGAGGTCATGCGGCGGTTCAAGGCGGCCAGGCTTGGACAAGGAGCGGATCCATCCGTGTTCGCTGCCACTCTGCAAGGTTTGCTGGACAGGGCTATGCCAGGATTGGATCAAGAACCACGACGGCAGTTGTTAACGGAGCAGTTTATTGAAGGTCTCCCTCGGCCGTCTCGTTACTTCTGGATCTCAACCAGTAGAAGGCTGCATCAAGGCTGGATAGCACGAATTATGTCCATGGGGAAGATGCAATCCGGATAAAACAGCCAACAGAAGTGAATATTGGAATAGTGTGCACGCGCTATGGGAGAAGTGCCACCAGGGCGAATGACAACGTACTGCTACCCAATGTATGTGAACGCATATCAGCCGTGCAAATGAGTGTACACGTTTGTCTTGACTCCGACCACTTCACATACATTGGGTAGCAGTACGTTATCATTCGCCCTGGTGGCACTTCTCCCATAGCGCGTGCACACTATTCCAATATTCACTTCTGGTCCGTCGTCTTCCTGGCGTTGGGGCTTGCCCTTTGTTCCCGAATGTCGCTTGTGAGTAGTATACTACTCACAACGAAACTGCCTGTTATACAACAGTACAACCTGATCTCACCAATGACGGCAAATAAGACAAAAGCAATATTGTAGATTCATATCACTGACAAAAGCGGGCTAGTCAGAATGTGTTGGTGAGTGCGCAAGTGTACATTGCGGTTGTGTACGAGAGAGAAACCGGTCGACAGTTAGTACATCGTTAGTAATTTTTACCAACCTTGAAATTAAAATTTGAGCGCAATTTTAAGGTAGGAACAGCCCTCAGACCAATGCGGATAGCCTGTGAACACATATTACCCAGGTTCAACTTCGTGATATTAAGACAAGCTTGGAGAATATAGTGTTAAAGTTCAGAGCTACAAATCAAAATTATCATTACCGGTGAAAATCAAAACATCACTAATTTATCACTCATAAGAGATCCGCTAGTGTTAAGCCTCGTGGATTAGTTATAGCAACGTCATCAATCTGTCTGTACGTAATCCCTTTACAATCAGAACCAGTACTTTCTGTGCAAATTAAAATAATGTCTTTGAGATTCTTTAGCTGACCACATGTTACAACTTTGACTAAAAATAAAATCATATGAGAATACAACTGTTTCACGAAAGGGAATATTCGTAAAAAGGGAATCAATGTCCATGGAATACATTCTTTGTATACTCACCGAAGAGCGTTTATAGGGTTTCTGATAATTCCGGAAGTCTTTCAGACAATATGGGGATAACATTTTGCAGATAGGACCTTAAAATATTCCCCTAGTGTTATTTTATTCCCAATCAGAAGGATGATAAAGGTAACTGGAAAGTCCACGTTGTTGAAAAAGCCACAATCAGTTGTGGGTAGTGTTCAGGAAACATCAGCGAAAATCCCTACCACATACCAGCCAACCAACAATAACCAAAATGAATGGTTCACTGCTCCAGTGTTCACCGATGTATTGAATGCTACTCAGTTCAGTCCTATTTGGCCGCAATAGTTGTAGATTAGGAATGAACTAGATACCGTCCATTTCATTTGCCAGTTTCTAGGTAAGATGCAATGTTGTCCAGTTTTCACGTGCTGGTTAACTGTCTGTCGGTGTCAGGAGCAATTCTTGGGATAAGTTTACGACAACTTATAAGTAACTAGACATTTTTATTGATATAGTATGAACGGTACCAAGTGTATATCACAGCTTTCACATTCAGAAGGGCTTCCCGGTAGTGCCTGTTCAGAAGGAGACACTAGTCTCGAATTTCCTCTTTGTTTAAGGCTCATAAGTAGTAAATACTCTTTTGCCCACCGGGAAGTAAGTTCAGACCTACGTGCTCGTGAGGTGAGCACACGGGTTAATGTACCATTGGTTCTAATAGCTGTCAAAAATTGACGCATCACATCCGAACGTCCAGCCAAAATCGCTTTTAAGCAATGCTCAGGTTGCCTAATCACAATAGACAGTTATAATCTCTGTGTGTTTAATCTTCATTTCATGCTAGGCCCACCAGAATGTAATCTGTTCAACTCAATGTGGGCGAGCCGACAGGAACAGATTAGCGGGCTTTTGTAGGATGATGAACTTGATCGGTAGAGTCTAAGTACGGTGCTGTAGAACGTCTCAACTTGGCGCTATGATACTTCACAGTTACAAGGCGATACAGTGATGACACGAACAAGGCACCTGGGACCAGTAGATAAGGGAACGAAGAAGTTACAGATTAGATAGTGAAAAAAGTTGATTGGTTCATCTTGATCGCCACTCATATTTGATTACAATATACGTGACATAGGTGACCTTTTTCTGCTGACTCACTTTGAAATGAAATCATTAGATTCGAGCTTCGTTTGCTCATAACCATTACTGTTAAATAAATGTCACCTCATCCCAATCAAGATGGCGTAGTTTGTAGGACCGGTGGTCCATTGGCAATGAGCATCGGCTCGCGGCTTTAAGGTTACCAGTTTGAATCATATTCAGCTGACCTCTTCTGACTGGGGACTCCAGATAAGGATGAAGTCAGTCATAGTAGAGTGTTTGTTTGAGGAGAAGACATTAAATATGTATCTCTGGTGACATGACTGCAAACATTGATTCCAATAGAACTCAGGTTGGGAACATAGTGGGTGTTCGGGATGAAACTCGCTTGGAACGGCATCTGATTTCAGATAAAAATGGTTATGTCGTCATATGCCTGACGTATGCTACATGAAACTACGTTTATTATGTCGGTAAACTAATGCAAGGCTAGGCGCAAAATTGCCTGGAGTAAACCTGTGTGCTAACTTGTAGTTAGTTACTCTACTCTGTAACCAAAATCGAAATAATGGCATTCGTAGATTTCAATGGCAAGAACTGCCCCGTTGCATCCAAGATACGATAAGTAAACAGAAAAGATCTGGATTAACTCTTCCTAATGAATCAGCTGATGGTCACTTGGTCCGCGTAAAGAGACAAAGCGTGTAGCACTGATCGTTGTTCTAATGGCTTAACTTTCTCCATGTTTAATGGCTTATTTGGCTATTCAGTGCAGTTATCCAGTCTTTAATTTATGCTGACATACAGCAGATTCGTGGAATAGTCAGCTGGGAGAAACCCTTCAAATACCCACGAAAATCCCTTCTACACGTACACTCTAAAGAGTTACCGACGTTATGGTCCAAATTTACGACTTTCGTATCAAAAGTTTAGTCTAATGTTTATGTTAATGTGATTACGATTAGAACATTTCTGAAGGAAGCCGCTTGAGGTGATTGAAACGCTAAATACTAAAACTTGTTCGCTACTTGATTCTTCTTTTCAATCAATTTATGAAAACGTTATAAACATGACGCCAAAATTGTTTGGCTTTATTCATACTAGATTTGGTGCGGATATCCTACAACTAACGTTTATTGGTTTACATGTTCATCAAACTTACGTAGAGATGATGCTATACTAATTTTCGCCAAACATTGAATAACTGAACTAATTCACTTGGTGTTCAGTCTGGTTTGTCCGAGGTCACGTCCATCGATATCATCACAACTAACTGAAACGCATGAAATTAGCAAATCTGCGGATAATAACCATGGAGCCACTGTGCTTTTGCTTTACGTTGATCGATTTTTAAACTAAAAATCAACCTTTTTGGGAGAAGAAACGCATAACTAGTACAGAATTAACCACATACTATTTGGTGCTACGATCGTTACTACATTGTTTGAATTTCATCTTAAGGCTTGGAAAATGATTTTTATTATGTAGTCGATGCTAATCGCATGTTTTCACTGTGAGTTGGAAACATTAAGCTCACTAATCGATCCAAACTCAACCTCACCTACACTCCGCTCAAAATGTAGTCGTCAAAATCAGAGACACGAGATATTGGCTTCTGATGACATAAACGTGAGTGTGTACGAGATAGTCTCTGACATATGAACACGTCTAAACCGATCATCAGCACGTTGTTGACAGCTCTCATCACGACAGTCAACCGAGGAGGAGGAGGTCAGGGACTTAACAAAACAGAATAGAAGGAGAGTCATTTCATTCTGTTTCGGATAATACTGGATGTTTCTAATCAGTAATGAGAACTTAAACTGGAAATATCTGTACGACGAGTACAGCACCTAGTTCAGTAATATCACTCAAATTATCAGAAGCCTATTTGTACACCCTTATTCGCTGGGACACCTATGCATCATCAATCGAAATCGGCACAATACAGCTTTGTTTGAAGTGCTTGTTGGACAAGTGTCTTCAAAATGCTCAATTTGGGAAGTCACGATGAATAACAACTTTACTGACAGGATCTTTCAAAGAAACGTGTGTTCCACTTCCAAATAATTTGGGGGCGACTCGTCGATGACAAAAATTCACGGATTACAGACGTGGCCTTCATATGCCAGCATAGTTGAAGCACACTTTTTGGTATTCGGATATGAGATGGTAACGTTAACTTTCAATAAGATAATGCCTGGATACGTGTACTGCATTTCGCTTAATCGTGATTTTCACACAAAACTTGCAAATATCCATATTGACCGAGAAATAGGCATGTCTAGAAGCCTAGACAGAACCTATGAGATATCACCACAATAAAATTGTGCAAGAACAAATGGAGTTGCTGTTATAAAAAAGGTCTAACAAGCACGTCGTCACAAATTCGGAGGGGTATTGACAGCGGGCATCTAAAATACACAGTGAACGGCATATAAGGAGAATTTATTTCACGGTTTAGAAGAAACGGAAAACAAATTTATCAACCTATATGAATTTGGACTCAGAATGTTGTTTTTTCGACTTGTCTTATAATTATATCACACCTGTTTTGCAGTCCGTGTTGATGGTTGGTTATATTTTGTTTAAATTATGTCATCGTTGTTTTCCTTTGCGTTTCCTATAAGAATAAATTTAATGCGCCGAAAACTGTTACAATTATTGTAAAATCGGATGACGTTACCGATGCTTCGCGTACCGTAACGAACTGTTGCCAAATCGTTGTTCTGCTTAATCAAAACACTGTTCTTATCTATTGGATTGTCATACTCGATAGTTGATTCAACACAGTCAGGTACCATGTTTCTGATTTGTGTACGCAAACTGTGCTGCCCAATGGTTGAAAAAGCAAATTAGGTTTTCCGAACACAAGTCAACTGTATGATATAACTACTGAACGGGACAATTACACACAATATTACTTATCTCTGCTGTCCGGGGATATACCGTTTTTATACACGTAATTTTGCTTGAAAGCTTCAGAAATCCTAAAATGTGGAACTGGTCAAGTTGAAGGTACTAAGAAATTGACTGATTATTTCTTCTTTCCACCTTTGGTACCTTTCTTTCCTCCGGAAGGATTAGCTGCGGCCTCAGATTCCAGTCTCATTGCAAGAGCTTTTTTGTTACCAAGCGTGTTTCCGTCCGATACCACGCCTAGACGAAAAACACATGTGGAATGTATGAGTGAACAGAATTAGTTACTTACATATAACAGATAGGTTAGTATTGAAAATGATTTCCTAAAGCTTTTGTTTCTGCAAAACTCTCAATAGATAAATGCCGCAAACATATAGTCAGTAGACACCTATATCGAGAATTGTGACCACACCATATTCTTATAATGTTTTCCTTACTAACAAGTCGAAATAATCATCAGCCTCAGGAAACGAACATATGCTCTTAGAAAACTATTGACATATGACTTAACCGCATGTAACTAGCTTTTTGTTCTGCAGTTGTTTTGCTTATAAGAGGTTTGAAATAACCCGCCATCGATAAAGGCTGTAGATTGAAGACAGACTAAGGTTGTTTGTCAGCTAGTACGCGTGTTCAAGCGTACAACACATGAGTAAGGTTTGTCGACGTAGCTTACAGCAACATACACAAGAGTCGAATCATAGTCTTATCGTAATATGGAAGCAAAACTATGGTCATTCTGTAGGCGCGTTGACCTATGGTCTGCTGGTTTCGCCACTGATCAAATAGATGAGTTAACTGAAAACCACATTATAAAACTTTGCTCAGTAGCCGTCAAGTAGATCAGTCATATCATTTGAAGATATAAAAGATCTGCCAAACATCTGTAAACATGCGATTTCAAGTTTCTATGCATTCAGAGGCCTTACGCCTTGGAATGTAGTGGACAAACTGTAGACCACACAAAGATTCGCATGAAACGAGGTTACCACTGACCTTGTAGGCTTCTTCCTCCTCAGCATACACAGGATCCAACGAAGCCAAAGGACCCACGAATTCAGAGGCTACCAGTCGCTTACGACTCAGTTGGGCTATTCGACGATCACTGAGCACTTGTTTACAGGCACTGGCTATATGACCAGCCGTATACCCATCGGAGATTTTACTCAGGGACGTGATGTCCAAGGCTTGAGTCAGTTGACCGCCGAAACGAACAATCAGTGCTCGCCAAAGTACTGCGAAATGATGATAAAATAAAGTGAAAATATTTCCATCTTAAAATCCGTCTTGATCAGTGGGATTGTAATTATTTTCAAATCAACAAGGTGTGATGTATTGAAAAATGAACTGCGGATCACAAATTCATTGACACCATCAGAGGTTCAATGAAATGTTAACACATTCCATGTATTTTCCTAAAAGGTCCTGATTACTCGTTTGACGTACTATTCATTCTGAAGGTAACTCATACAGCTGGCGTATAGCCAACTGATCATCTAGTGAGGCTTCACACTTCGTGACTTCGCGCTGAGTCAAACGCAAGATAAGGTAATAGATCCAAGAAAACGTCATCATCAATGTTCGAAATGGGAAATGTGATAAGTTTGGAGACAATTTTAGGAACTGCTGTGTGTCTGCATGTTGCGCGCGTTTGTAAGCCAGTGTTTTCATTACTTAATCGGTGTAAAATCCAGATTATACTGAGTCATGTGACCATTCCAATCTGGATTGTTGAACCTCAGCCTGCTTACGCTTACATGTTAGAGGAATCATACGCACTACAGTCCAGAAGTAAAGCAATGCTTATCTTCCGGAATACCGTTGTCGTGTGTTGTACTACCGTTTTTCTCATTGAAATATTGTATTACAATTTTATGCCAAATTGATTTTTTTTAAAGTAACAACCCACATAACACATTGAAGTAATTACTGGTAGTCCTGGTTGATTATTAGGAAAACTATGTGGTCATATTCTCAGCTTTAACTTACGGCAATAATTATTCAACCGGGGAAAAATGATATAATCTTGTGTCACTTTCGACTGGGTAATCTAACAAGTGGTGTGTAGCCCCGTAGTTGATAACCGGAGTCATTTTCGATAGCCTCAACTGCAAACATTTATACATCTTATGGATAAAACAATTCTGTTACAACTCATGTCGCGTGAATCCTTCTCATCATCATCATCATCATCATCATCATCATCATCATCATCATCATCATCATCATCATCATCATCATCATCATTGTCAGGGCGAAACGAACAAAAACAAGTAACAAGTTCAAGTGAGGTCAGACACGTCATTGGCACACACGGAGACAACGTTTTGATACGATTACGCCACAATTATGACGCAACTGGAACCATGACGCTTTGATCGGTCGTGGTGTGGGTGGTTGGCCATGGCAACTTCAACGTCTGAACAAAGCGCTTCTGTGCACACAAGGGTGGATTTTTAATCGAATTCCGATCGCTTCAGCTGTGGCCAAAATTCGGCATCTGACAGCTTTTGAGTGACCGGCGTTGACTCGGTAAATCGGACGAAAAGAGGAGTCCAGGTTGACAGTATGATGTGTATCAACGAGGTGTGCAACAATTGCGCTGGTAATTGTCTTGGTGACTCCGCTACTGATCCAGGCTGGATGATGCTCACGAATACGTTCAGATAAGCGCCTAATCATGCGGCCCACGTAAAATTTTATTTGGTTTGGTGAAGCTTCTTTACCGTCGATTACTTACTGAACTTAGCATCAAACATGTTACAAGGGGGATTATTATCACTCATTTAGTGTTTACAGCCTATGCAGCACAGCCATGTGCATCTATCATTTGCGTGGCAGAAACACACATATTCCGAAGACGTTTCTGATTCGTATACATAATCAGTTTGAGCAACTCGAGTTATAAATTGAAGACTAGACGATAACTGGATTATTCTATCTCTAAACCCTATTCAAGAAATCTAATCACAGATGAAGACGTTTGACGCTTTCGTGGGAATCGACGGAAGAAATCCATATACGTAGATCAGGTTGATGTGGATTGGTTAAAACGGTTTTGAAAAATTGCAGTGTCAATGCTTTTCATTTGCAGTAGGCCACTTCAAGCTTTCTGCAAGTGGACCTGATGATTAACGAAGTGAAAGCCTTGTTGAACTATTGTGTTCCCACTGTATAAACCCAGTTGGGAATAGGTTTTGCGACCCGATCTAGTAAGGTTCAGTTTGTTCTACTTTGAAAATACCCATTGACGCAATGGTTCGCAGTAAATCGGGTTATTTGGGACGTTCATCTTGATACATTACACACGATGAACTATGGGCCACATTTGACTGTTATACTTGTCCGTTGATTTTCTAAACTCATTCTGCGTTCTGTTTATCTTTTGAGACATCTGTCTGCTTATGGTGTCTTCCACTGTAGGGTGTTCCGAGTGCATAGCATAAGAATACAAATCGTCCCTTACAAATCTGGTCGAATCTGTTGTCCTTATAGCTCGTTTCCTCCCGCTTAAATATTTCAGTCAATGATTTCCCAAGCTTGAAGCGTTAGGAAACAAATTCAACAAACCAACAGCAAGTTGCCCATCTACAGACGTCAGCCAACAGTTTGTGGTTGTGTTGGCAATAGAACAGTGGGCAACTCAAAAGACAACCTATGGTGTTCATTCAAACCAGTGGGTTACCAAGAAGTTATCGGTGAAATAGAAGGAATAAGAGGACTTCGACAGGGAGGCTATGAGCAATCACATATGATGAAAAAGTAATTTCTACTAACCCCCGTGAAGGAGCTGGTGAAACGATGCTGATTTGCAGTTGGAACTACAATACATGTTGTCACAAAATTAGTCAATGAACTGAACATAAGGAACAAAACTCATTGACTGGTAGATTTCTCAACACGACCATCGTGTTATATTGTGTGAGTTGGGAAATAATCTATGGATACGACTGGTCGATGTTAGCGAAGATGATACTGGTCGCACAGTGTGGACGTTGTAAAACACTTGCGCACGTGACCGTTTTGTGACTTACTCATTACAGTCTACTTGGGTTGGCTTTGAACGGGTAGTCGACTCTTATATGAAGTTAATGTTGTAGTCTCCTGGGTATGTGGTATGCAGGTTGAGTGGATTTTTGTATTTCAAAGTTGACAGATTACTTGTAGAAATCTGAAGCCTTAATTGTCTATTTAAAAGGTCTATTTTAATTCCAAGCTTACACAGTTGTTTGGCGTCTATCACTTTCTATAACCTACAGAGTAACAGTAAATTTAACTATCATCCTATCGCCGCTTATCAGAGCGGAATCAACTGTGGCTGATCGGTGTGTGCAATATTACGTAAACATTGCTACACAATTTTTTTTTACACAAGTTCACATTATATTACTATAACAAAAAATGCAATCGCTTAATGCTTACTTGTACCGTTTACCCTACTGAAAAATTATGAATGTGCACAGGTAAAGCTCTATCGTGTGGTGATTGTATTCTTACAACTCATCATTACTGTGAGACAGATGTATCCTCGTTGACTTATATGAAGGGCAGGCTAAGTTTAAGAACGTTTCCTGATATACATCTATTGTAAATATTCCTACCGTGAAGAGTAATTAATGTTCAGTCGGATACCCAAGAGGCGGAAGTGAATAGTCTAGCAATTCTGCAAAGATCGTTATAGTCTTGTTTCTTCCTTGAACGACAGATTCGTTTGGCCTGAACCCCACTGAACACAGGTAAGACTGCTTAGGACGTGAAACCGATCAAATTTCGTTACCACCCAATTGCAAACTGACAGCTCACTTTGGTGATAGTGCAAAACGAGAAACCGATTTCTTCTGTTAATTATTTGATTGGATATTGTCCACGTAGGGTCACGAGGTGACTGCGTTAAACGATAAGACACTGTGTCTTATTGGTTTTATGTCTCATAACTGTGACATTTATTCACGTATTGATGATCACTTCTGTCAAATTCTCCAGAGACAGAAACGATGGAAAACTTGAATCATGAAACTACAAACTTGGATTAGGCATGAGCGGGGGTACAGTTGAATGAATCTTTTTATGCTTGTAGCTACTGTAACTGGATCGAGATGCGCTTTACGTTTTTCGTGTTCTACAACATTCAGATTGTGTGGAAATAAAGTGTTTGAATATTTTATTAACCTACTTACCGCAGGGTGTTTGTTATTTTTCTTTGAGACCGAAATTGGAGCAGCAATTCGCAAGCTATTTCCGTTGCTTCGAAGTTTGAGTTTAGAAAGAAGGCTGACACATTTTGGTCAATACATTCATCAGTTCGTGATCACTTCATCAAACTGTCAACCATATGAACGTACGTTCATGTTGACGGTATTAAATCTAATCACTACGTTTATTATGTCGGTAAACTAATGCAAGGCTAGGCGCAAAATTGCCTGGAGTAAACCTGTGTGCTAACTTGTAGTTAGTTACTCTACTCTGTAACCAAAATCGAAATAATAATGGCATTCGTAGATTTCAATGGCAAGAACTGCCCCATTGCATCCAAGATACGATAAGTAAACAGAAAAGATCTGGATTAACTCTTCCTAATGAATCAGCTGATGGTCACTTGGTCCGCGTAAAGAGACAAAGCGTGTAGCACTGATCGTTGTTCTAATGGCTTAACTTTCTCCATGTTTAATGGCTTATTTGGCTATTCAGTGCAGTTATCCAGTCTTTAATTTATGCTGACATACAGCAGATTCGTGGAATAGTCAGCTGGGAGAAACCCTTCAAATACCCACGAAAATCCCTTCTACACGTACACTCTAAAGAGTTACCGACGTTATGGTCCAAATTTACGACTTTCGTATCAAAAGTTTAGTCTAATGTTTATGTTAATGTGATTACGATTAGAACATTTCTGAAGGAAGCCGCTTGAGGTGATTGAAACGCTAAATACTAAAACTTGTTCGCTACTTGATTCTTCTTTTCAATCAATTTATGAAAACGTTATAAACATGACGCCAAAATTGTTTGGCTTTATTCATACTAGATTTGGTGCGGATATCCTACAACTAACGTTTATTGGTTTACATGTTCATCAAACTTACGTAGAGATGATGCTATACTAATTTTCGCCAAACATTGAATAACTGAACTAATTCACTTGGTGTTCAGTCTGGTTTGTCCGAGGTCACGTCCATCGATATCATCACAACTAACTGAAACGCATGAAATTAGCAAATCGCGGATAATAACCATGGAGCCACTGTGCTTTTGCTTTACGTTGATCGATTTTTAAACTAAAAATCAACCTTTTTGGGAGAAGAAACGCATAACTAGTACAGAATTAACCACATACTATTTGGTGCTACGATCGTTACTACATTGTTTGAATTTCATCTTAAGGCTTGGAAAATGATTTTTATTATGTAGTCGATGCTAATCGCATGTTTTCACTGTGAGTTGGAAACATTAAGCTCACTAATCGATCCAAACTCAACCTCACCTACACTCCGCTCAAAATGTAGTCGTCAAAATCAGAGACACGAGATATTGGCTTCTGATGACATAAACGTGAGTGTGTACGAGATAGTCTCTGACATATGAACACGTCTAAACCGATCATCAGCACGTTGTTGACAGCTCTCATCACGACAGTCAACCGAGGAGGAGGAGGTCAGGGACTTAACAAAACAGAATAGAAGGAGAGTCACTTCATTCTGCTTCGGATAATACTGGGTGTTTCTAAACAGTAATGAGAACTGAAACTGGAAATATCTGTACGACGAGTACAGCACCTAGTTCAGTAATATACCGTACTCAAATTATCAGAAGCCTATTTGTACACCCTTATTCGCTGGGACACCTATGCATCATCAATCGAAATCGGCACAATACAGCTTTGTTTGAAGTGCTTGTTGGACAAGTGTCTTCAAAATGCTCAATTTGGGAAGTCACGATGAATAACAACTTTACTGACAGGATCTTTCAAAGAAACGTGTGTTCCACTTCCAAATAATTTGGGGGCGACTCGTCGATGACAAAAATTCACGGATTACAGACGTGGCCTTCATATGCCAGCATAGTTGAAGCACACTTTTTGGTATTCGGATATGAGATGGTAACGTTAACTTTCAATAAGATAATGCCTGGATACGTGTACTGCATTTCGCTTAATCGTGATTTTCACACAAAACTTGCAAATATCCATATTGACCGAGAAATAGGCATGTCT
>LOND01000002.1:577100-598435 GCA_014220965.1 Paragonimus kellicotti
TTATACGAGTTCCTTCTTTTTTTCTTTTTCTTTTTTCTTCGTGGTTGTGTGGCAGTTAAGCATCAGTGTGAACCACTGATGTATTGCTGTCTATGATGATGATGATGATGATGATGAAAGGAGAAAAGCGTTAATCTAAGATTTCTACATGGATACGCCACTGTTCGTTACCGAGAGTGACAAATCGGACATAGTGAACAAGTTAATTTATCGCGATAGCTCTGATGAAATATCTGACGGGAAGCTGCAACTGGTAAACTCAAAACCGAGAGAAGTCTTCAGTTTTGTTGTTTGTGTTGCCGGCGTAGCTTCAACCCTTCAGTGACAGCAAAATGAATGACGCTCCATACTTTTCGGTGACTGCTGAAAAGCAGTCTTTGTGGCACTATGCACGTGTATTGGGAGGCCAACGGCAACAACCAACGACATGGTTGCCACAGACAAGTTTGTCTGTCAAGGGGGATTGCATAAACCTGGTTAGCGTAAGCAAATTTTAGGGGTGCCAACCCATCGGTTGCTGCGCTGTGCTTTTTTCATACATTCCGGATTATGCTTGGAGCAAAACTCTCTGGTACGATAAAGTTACACCGTCCGAACAACAATGAATATCTGTGGTTGAAAAGAAGTCCGTGGCGACGCGCAATCAAAATCAGTCGCGCCCTTTTTATATCACCTTCTGTTTCTTTCATTTCATTTGATACATTCTACGCTTTTTCCATCTTCTGTCAAGTTCTACCCTCACAAGTTGTAGTAACCTTTGGTAATGTTCATAAATATGTGGTAAAATAATGGTACCCTTGCAATAAATTCTTTTTCGAAATCCTACTCTTATAGCAGAGTCAACTGCTAAATGGATAGCATATCTATACGAAATGTTGTTCATACTAATAATGAACATTAAACAGGATGGTAATAGAGAACCCGAGGTTAAGGCTTTAGAGTAATATGTGTATCAGATCCATTTTATAAGATACAAAACTGTCATATCAAACTGGTTTTGCTGACATCGCGTGGATGATGCTCAATGTGAATATTATGCGACTTAAAAGGTTTTGCATTTAGCGTACTTGCCTTTTCTATCGACGTGCCTAAATGCGAGAAAAAAACATGTGGGCAACAAGAAATGGTGGACGAAACTAGTGTTGTGTAAATTCGGTTGCATATAAAGTTTCCGTATTTTTTGTAAGCTGTTGAGAATGTTGATTTGTCGTAGACAATTCATACGCTCACCTGAATGAATTGGGAATTAGCATCAAGTAACTTTAATGAAAACTGAACAAAAGATCGATGTGCCGCGGAAGAGTATCATTAAAAAAACTCTGGGAAAATACACTTCAATCTTGTTCGAGTTATCATCAAGATTACTGCGAGTTTTACTGTGAGACTTCGAGCAGCAAATTGCTTTATACAAATCTTTTCCACTTGACTGTCAAACTGTTTCCTTAGTGGCAAATGAGGTTATTGTTTCATAAAATCTAGTAAACAAGAATTACCTGTGAATTATGGACGGCCAAATTAGTTGGCTTTTAAATGAGTAGCGAATAGTTTTGATTGCTAATAAAAACGCAAGACAAATGTACTTTCTAGGATTGCAACAATGTTTTATTTATTATTGAACTGAATAATGGTTTAGAGTTATAAGTTAGGCAGGGCTAAAGCATCCATTAGAAATTCAACAGTACTGAAACTGGCACAATGTAAATAATGTTTATTGTGTAGCTGAAGCAGACAACAAGCATAGAACGAGGAACAGCGACAATACTTTTGTTTCTGTCTCATGTAGTTAGAGTATGTGCAAGCAACTATTGAGGTGGACGAAATTGATTCTAATCAAAAAATTGTGGATCACCTACCTTCATTACAGTAAGCAGTTTTTTTAACCAGAGATGCTCAGGATACCTGGTTGAATGGTAAAAATTTTGCATCATAAAATAGAGCTTATTTTTTTTCAATAACTCGGTCTTACGCGTGTCATCTTAGTTGAAGGGAGGTGAATCAATGGTCGGTTATCTTGGTTCCGCATTGTGAGTTTGGTCAGATACGGTTCACTTTGTTTTACGATTTGCATTATGTGAGTACACCCTGAGTTTAGGCATACGATTTGAAACTATCAGTTCACCAGTGAAAACCTATACAAACCTCAGAGGCATTATACAGCACTGTAATGAGTTATGGCTTGTGTACCACTCAGCGAACGACATATGATCAAACTGATTGCACGTAGATAGGGAAAGGCACCTTGATGTCATACGTAAACAAGTAAACATCACTCACTGTCAAACGTGTGACAGCCTTCCCGAAGTTCGTCTAGAAACACAGACTCCGACATCTTCCAACCTTCTGGTTCATCCTAAGAAAGACCATAGTTTCATAAAGTAAAAATGAAACACTATAGCTTACAACATTTCAAAATAATCTTACGAACGCACCCAAAAAGGTAACCAACATGGTTTATGATCGCACACATTTATTTGGATAGTCTCATACGTATACTAAACAACAGGAGATTATGAAGCGGAAAACGTGGGTACAACGTGAAACTGATTATGTTGTGCTGATCAGCTGTCATCGTTGTTGCCATGGCAAAGCCAAACTGATAAACAAGCCGGCATAAACACATACAAATGAACATCGACGTTTCAGCGCAACCACATAACTGCATCCCACGACCTGAGCTTATCATCTGTGTAAACACTGGTGAAAACCTGCACGGAGTTTACTTGGTCATGGCATTCCAAGAGTTGATGAGCAATTTGGGATGCCAGAGGTACGTGTCTTGGTTGTCAGGTTGTATTTGCGCTACTTAATTTCTCCTGCACATTGAAACCTGTTCCGAAATTTAAGACATCGGCTGCAGCACCGTAGTGTTATTGTGGCCGACCCGACAGCCACATGAGGATTGGTAAGCAATATGAAGGTTTGGCTGTCGAAGGAAACTGCGGTTTTAGATATAGAAGTAGAGTCTGATTCGTGGTGCAAGTTACCACATGAAACGCAACAATGTACGCCCGTAGTACAGTGGCTTTCACTGGACGCTTTAGCTACATACTGATATCGTATCCTTTGTACAGCAGATACGAAAATGAACCAAGCTTTGGCGCCAAGGTCACTAACTGTTTAGGGAGTTTCTCTTTGGAAAACTTGGAGATCAGCGATTATAGACACCAGTTGTCCGGGAAAACTTGACTAGTTACTTACTGAGTTCTTTGCACTGTAAACCTGATGTTAACCTTCACGATTACTGAAAGACTTGCCGATTAGTTTAGTTCCGCCAAGGTGATGCTGATAACATCCGAGTAGCAAACGGAACAATAGTATATCGTTTTGTTTCTCTTAGTTTTGTATTCCTCCCCGTGTTTTCTGTCTCACAGTCTTCTATTTCGTGATACAAGGAGAAAAGTGTATCTGATCACGAATCTTGCACATCTGCTTTTTGACTACTCTAATGATGTGTCTTACCATTGATGACATAAAGCAAAAATCATCTAGCTGCTATTTGAACTTTTCTTTAAACAGCAAGTGAGATAAAAGATAGTCAGTGGAAGGGATTTCGTATTTTTGGCTACAGGTATATATGATGATGAGGACGTATAAGAAACTGTGTCTACTTTGACATGCAGAAGTTAATCGTTTGTACACTGGCTTTTATTTGGTTTGATTACATTCCGTTCTTTTATTTGTACCAAACCTATGGATCTGATTTTGAAATGGAGTTCAAGTTTGTTGTGCTTGTCAGGAGACATCAGTTAGTAGGACTGTGGTTAATCGGTTGGGGTTTGAGTGAAATTTCTCGTTTATTATGACCAGATGTCTATGGACATAAAAATGTAACTGCCGTTGTGCTACTGAAGAGTACAAGATATAGAAACCGTTAATTTGAAGGCTAACGAGCTCTTTATTATCCAAATGAAAGCCGAAGATGATTGATGAATCAAAGCAACTAAGGAAATAGTTTACATTCATTTTTTGTCCAAGAATCTCAAGCGTCTGGCTTATGTGTGTTGGAAAGCAAACTGTTGGAGGTTTTGTGTTTTAATCTCAATTAACATTAAAAAGCTTTTTACTACCTAGAAATTTTTTTTTTTTTTACAAATGCTTTGTTGTGCAACTGTATGACTGCAAGGCATCCGGCTCACTTGCTGGGACACCGGGGTCAGTGCTGAGGATTGAGGAGATTAGCTAACTGAACACGTCCCATCTCATGATCACTCCCACGTGATGAGTTCTAACGAGAAGGAAGTCAGTGGCAAGGTTGAGCACAGAAAATATGTGAACGTTGTAGATAATAAATTCAACATCAGCTCAATAGCACATCAAACACGCATCATCGTAAATGTAATCATTCAAGCCACGCCCATTGTCATTACCAGTTTGCTCCTCCTATTCACCATCCCCCAACTCATGCTCATCATCATCATGATCATCATCACCATCCTCATCATAACCAACTTCAACACCTGCGAACACATCACTGGTTGACGTCGATGCATGATAGCCATAAGAAAAGTATGCACAATGTCTCAGGTTAGAACCGTACTGGAATAAAGGAGAAGAATGTAACGTGTGCAGTTTTTACGTTCAACTTTCAACAGTTCAAAACAACTTGTGCACACTTTGCAAACAAGCAACAAGGTTCAGTTCGGATTTTATCTTCAAAGCTGTTGATTAGAAGTTTCAACAGAAACACTCGGATGCAATCAGAAAAATTCACAAAAGCCTTTTTTCCACCTTAAGTTGTAGAATGATAAGGTATATGTTAAATTCAATCATGCCCGTAAGAAAACACGAACAAAAGGATAAGCTTACTTCTTTTTTCTTTTTCTTGTCATCTTTTTTTGGTGCAGCTGCAGGTTTTCCAGTTTTCTTTTCTTTCTCTTTTTGTACAGCCTCTTCCTGAAATTAAAATAAACGTGCAATTACACAGATTTCTAGATCATAAAAATGTGTGCGTTAAAGTAAATTTCTTATGTTTGTGAACCGAAAATATGAAAGATTTGAATAAGTTGAAAGCAACAAATTTTACGTTACAGTATAAAAGAAAGGCTATGAAATCACCTTATGTCACGTAATAACCAATAATTCCATAGTCGCCGATTACACATTATTCACAGGTCATTCAAGTTATCCGGAATATGTTGCAGTGGGTATAAGAGTGTTTAAAACTACACAGGAACGTCTCCAAGTTTGCAGAAGCGAATTACATCGTGGACTGTGTAGTTATTCCTGATTTCACGGACGCATGCAGGTCGGTCATGGATTGGTTCGGTTTGCTTGCTTTAGTGGCTGGATAAACCTTTTGATAAACCCATTATATTAGTGATACAGAGTTCACTTAGGGGTTTCGGTTACAACCCACAAAACACAACAATGTCAATAACTCGAACAGAGTATTTTTTGTACACTTGTCCCATGACACAGTTTCTCATCTTTTACATATGATAAATATTCCCAGAATTGCAACTGAAAGCAATATGCGTCTAAAAAACGTCGTTAGCCATATCCAAAGTTTGTCTTGAATTACAAGTGTGATCATTTATGCGGCACTTCGGAGATGCCCAGGTTGTTAGGGCTCAGACAAGTAAGTTTCAGATGAAAAACTGTCTGAAACCGTAACATCGCTAAGTAATTGACTGGTGGATTTGTGATCCTATTGTAACTTAGGTTTTGTGAATAGCTGAGCAACAATATGCAGGTTTTAATATCGATAGTTTCGCCTAGAACTATATCAAACCGAGATATACTGCATTTCGTCTTCGGCTATATACCTATCCCACAAGGAAACCTAAAACGCGTTAACAGTGACAAACAAAAAACAGAACAGTCGGACGTTATGTAAGATTGCCTGAAAAATAACGTCATGTGAATGAAATCTTACTCCTTACTAACTTCCACAGTTGAAGCTATTGGAATTCGCCTGTATAACCCACTCCTGTGAGTCCAGAAACGTTTTGTTTCGCGCTTTAGATCTGCTTTGGCCAACCTGTCATCCTGTTAGCTTGTCAAGACCCATTGTTCAAGTGGGTACTTGATTGCAGTGTGACATTGAATTGACTGACCTCATTAACCACCCGTTCCCCGTTTACTCCCTAATGATTCCCCTGTAAAATTTGTGATATAAATGTGATGTATTTAGCCTGATGATGAATCACTGAAAACGAGCTTGTTCGCTACACAGTATTTTTCATGACTACGCCGGGAATTTTTACAAATGTGTAAGATTTCAATAGTCAAATAGAAAAATATCAGAATGGACTGAAAAAAGTAGTCTGTTCATGGGAAACGCGTAGCATCGAACAACATTTAAAACATAGAATAACGTCTCTCTTCTAAAACTAATCACACGCACAGGAATTAAATTTACCTTAAAAAAGTGGACTACAAAAATATTACAAGCAGAAAGTTGCATTTAACTGCGGCAAGTTCAATTTATCAAATTTTTGGAGGAAAATTGATGACTAACTGAAACGTTTAGATTGCGCTGAACGTAAGGTTATGCATCGATATAGATTTATAGTGTAAATATACATCTCTCCTGCAATACGATTGTGTATTGTTAAAGCGTAATAAAAAAAATGGAAGAGACTGATTTTTGTGTTTATTGACCTCAAATACAAGTGACAGTTTAAAATAAACAACAAGGTTCACATTAAACATTTTTCTTGGGCCTGAACGCACCTTCCTTTTTTGCTTCTAAAGTTTAAATCTCTGAAGGTATGGGCTACGCTGTTTATTTAAACCAGGATTCCAAAGTTGTTTATGAAAATTCGAAGAAATAATTAGAAGTTGATAGGTTATACGCGTCGATATCACAATTTCATTCTAATTTCTTATTTTGCATCTACAGAAGAAAACTGATTGTTCAGACAAAAGAAATGTCACTTTTTAAATATCAGCACAACGCAATTGAAGAATTTTGCAAACATGGACTAGACCATGACGGTTTAGCAGCAACTTTGGACGCTTCTAAATCAATAATTTTTATAGTTATGAATAACGACTCTCAGCCCGGGTCAAATACTATTGATCGGAAAAAGTTAACCTACAAAAACATCTGTAGCGGATCTGCAATTAAATTTCTTAGTTTGAGCAGAATACACACAAAAGCTTTGTCAGACCGATCATAGGACATGCTGCAAAACGGAACATTTCAAGCAACTGTTCGCATAATTGAGGCCATACTTAAGTAAGGAAAATAGAAGCTAAGGCCAGTCATTTTTTCGGAAGTAAAATTGTCTGTTGTAACATTCTATAAGGCTGTTTAAACATCGGCAAATGCACCTCCGTGTATGTGGTAAAACAAACCCATCGAAAATGTATTTCTGACACTCCCTTAAATATGAAGCATACACCTGCATTTTATAATATCGAGAAGAGGCTTAGCATGCATTAATTTATGATTAATTCAGACAACTTTTTATGATTCTGAAGATTCAGTAAACGTTTCACATCTTGTGTCCCGACAGGTATTTGATCTAGGTCAGCACAGATCACCAAGAAACATATTCACTTTAGCCTTTTATAAATAATCTTCATTTATAATATGAACCAAAATGAACTGGTCGTTTCGTCATCAGTTTGCTCAATCATATATGCCTAGTCACTTGCTGATCGGTTTGGAGAGTGAAGACGTTTTAGTCAAATGTTTGCTTGTCTAAATTTACGAATGCGTTTTATGTCCTTGTGGGCGATAAGAATCCCACATTGTTTCTTTTGAGTAACTTAATCAGAAAACCGTTCTCGCAAGATAGTAGTACCATTTCGTATGTTGTGGTCAGTTGTTGCACAAAACAATGGTGAAAGTCGAGGACTTGATTTGTGGTGTGACCCGACGTCACCGACCAGATTGCGAAACCGACTTCCTGGATCGCCAGACACCCACTGTAAACCGGTCATGTGGTCGACCCGACAAACGCTTTCCGTGTGTTGATGCGTCATCACAAGTCAGTCACCCTTAAGTCATTTGACGCGCTGCTTGCCATAAGCAACTAGCCAGTCATCTGTGTGCAAAAGTTGTTGACCTTGAAACTTCGTCGGCCCAATGGCAGAATATTGTATAGATGGACTTGATTTGTGAGGATAACTCATTTGATAATTTTTTTAAATTTTCATCGCTGTTATGTGTAGCAACTGACGAGAACATACGAAATGGTATTACCATCTTGCAAAACCGGTCTTCTGATTTCGTTATTCAAATTCGTAACTGAAGGAAGGATGTCTTGTATTTATTCTCTTGTTCTGCAAAAGTTTGTGGTTTGTTAGTAATCATTTGGAAACGTTATTGTTGACCTCACCCTTGTAAACACATTTATATAACTCTGCACAAAACCGTCTGCCTAATGTTGACTTTTGGTTGTTCAATATTGCGAGTGGTTCATTTGTTTTTTGATCTAAGTCTCTTCGAATCAGTAGAGACAGTGGTTTACTGTAACAACACTCTTAAGGTTTAGACACACTAAGAAGAGCAAGTTAATACTTAGGCTACTGGAAGTTCGAAAACATGATACAGTCTTTCCGTTTAAGGTGAGTGCAGGCAGATTTCGCCAAACAGACATACAGTATCAATAGGGCTTTGACAAAGAGAAGACTTACTATGATTGGAGGACTGGTAACACAACCATACCATGGGCCTATTATTGTCATCATGTCAAGAACATAACCAGCTATCATCAGATTTAAGTCCACCAAGTTTACTGAGCAGTGCAGAGGTTTTTATTGATAGCAATCTTTGTCCTCAAACCTACTTGCTGGCCAGATTACTTCAAAAGGAATTATTGAGCACAGGTCACTCTCCCATTGGAACAGGCTGGTAGTTCGTTTCCTTACCACAAAGTGAATTCAAACTCCATCTCACGTATTTGTGAAGAAACCGTGTTTTCCACTGACGACATATTACGCGTCACCGAATTATCTTATCTAAAGCTCAGAAATGTTCGCATGTGACCAGCTCTAAGTGTGAAACTCGAGATTACTGATTCCTTTCAAAGAGGCTGGTAAAAAGGCTATCTCTATGTGAAATATGCAATCAATTGCTTGCAAGTTTAGTCAATATCGAACAACTCATTCGACAGTTGGATAATGAAGAAGGCATTTTGCACAAACGTCTGAAACGTTTTTTCATTTCCACAAATGATTCCTTTCAGATTTTATTCGTGCCTTCTCGATTTCCCCTAAGAATTAGTGCAGATTCAATTTATGTTACTTGTACACTACCGTAAAAACTGGCGTTCTAAACTACTGTTTTCGGTAGTTTAGTTGTACGTTTGTCCGAAATTACAAGGTACTCTGATTGATGATTGCTAGATTAAACGATTTTCCCGCAGAACTGCTGCAAGAGTGTTCAACCAGAAGAACAGGATTCTTATTCAACTTGGTGACTAAAATTATTCTGTTGTCTCAGCTGATACTGGCATACTGCACCACGCAACTGTGTTTACTTCTCATTAACACCATAGTCAGTTTCCGAAATTGACAAGCAATACGCGAGAAGTCGACGGACTGCCAGATTTTACGATGAGCACAAGTTAAAGCTCTTCCTCCCAATCAAGCGTGGTGAACAAATAGGAAAAAACAAAGCAATTTGATACGTTTCATGAACGTTCCTTCAAAAAACACAAAGCCCTGTAAAATATCTAAGTCAAACGCAAAACTCAAAACAAGCAGCATGAGTAGTTGGAAGCAACCCGAACGGATAGTACTCAAACCTTTTCTTTCAGTTCGCGCTCTAGTTCTTCAGGTGTCTTTTCTTTGAAGATAGCTGCCGAACCTCCAGCATCTTCATCCGGATAGTCGGGGAACTTTCCAGTGGCATCTCTGAATCGAATTTAAAGAGGAAAGTGTTAGTTAACTTAAACAAGCGGTATGCTAGTTATAACCCTTAAGTATATACGAATTCCGCAAGTTTTAGAAATTTATAGGTCTCAGAATGATAACAGTTGAACCTGATTAAGGTCAGCAACGACTGCCAGCCCTCACATCTGCCGCTTATACATGTGAAAGTAAGAAAAAACGGTATAGGACTTGGTACTCATCTGACTATTAACCGAGGTCCTACCAAGATAAGTTGTTTGGGTGTAAGATATGGTATCGTTCACAAGAAATCATGTCCAGAAAGATCTGAACCCTGACTGGATTTGAACCAGCAGCAAAACATGTTCAGACGTGATAAGTGCCTTAAAAGTTGAGTCACAAAATTATACCGGAAGCCCAGAAGCTTCACATTTGGATTCAGTTACCCACCCGAACCATTGTATCATTTGGAACCTACCAATTGGTCCGGAGATTGACAGTTAGTAACTTAACAAATCCATCCATTCCGTAATGGTTACATAACATCGTATTAACTTAAATTATTTTCCCATTGCATTAAGACTTTTATTATTTCGCGGGTTTAAATATATATATATATACATATACAAGAAAAAGGAAGTAGGAACGACTAAACCTTGAACCAATTTTCCCTCACAATGCTTTCAACAGGCCCATCGACCTCGACATTCGAAACACCGCATTGGTCATAATCGGGAGCCGCCCCCCGCTTTTGGGTGCCCTCGCGCGGACTGATTGTTCGCATTCAGGTGTGGGGCACGTGATGCATTAGTACAAATTAGTAAGCCATAGGTAGGCCGAATAACCAAACAAACTTCTGCACCAGGCGGTAACTCAATGTTGAATTCTCCACATGCAATTTGTTTGACAACGATCTTATTGTGGATTTGAAACATCACAATAAATACTCATCACTCGCGTTTGACTTTACACTTGACCATATATATATATATACATATATATATATATATTACGTCCACAGTTAAGTATGTCATTCTATGGCTTCTACCATAATGCAAATAATACTATTAAGCTGTACAGGCAGCATTACAACGACTATTGAAATTCGTTCACCTGCATTCGACAAACCATTGTCGTATTTGGTCTTGCATTGTTTCACGCATATCTGGACCTTCGCTCTCCCGTATTTTTTCTCTAACTTTGATCAACGCATCCTGATATTCTTGTTCGTATATGTTCTGCGTCACTCGTCGAATTGCTTCCACACGTTGAGCTAGCTTAACCATGTTTGATTTTTGCACCAAATGATGCAGGTTGCTTGGAACCTAGGTAGGGCATTAGTTCGGGAATGAGTCTACCAGAACGATAAAACCAATGTTACGAAATAAAAGAACCAGAGTTGTCATCCTGTTATCTTAGTAGATTCATCAAAAAAGACAAAGTCAGTTGAGATCCCATAATTAGGTCAACACACATTTAGAATTGAAAATACTATACTCTGGAACATAGCAGTAAAGTGACTGATGCTGGTGAATGGTAGTATTTCGTACTGCCTTTTTGTGTCAGACAACAGTATCCGGGAATATATATATATATATATATATATATATATATATATATATAAGGCTAGCGAAGAACATCCTAGATACTGAGGTGTCTACACGATTTGCTACTGCCTGCTGCTCCCCATTTTTCCAGTGTAGTGTTCAAAGTTTTGAAAGAAAGCTATTACACATACGTTCTCCGCATAAACAATTATATAGTCTAGTTTTTAGCTGAGTACGTCACAGGCGCATCAGTTCGAAAAGTGTTACGCCTGAAGCGGTGCCACAATAAATACTGACAACCAGATAAACGTTCATCTTCACTGGTCTGAATAAAACTGACAGAGCTGCTCGATAGCTGTCTGTACAACGCCCCTCGTCAAACAGTCCCAGGCACCACGGTTTGTTCACGGTTTACCAGCTGCTCACGTGTACCTCCTAGTCTGATAGACAAAGTGTTTGTATGCATATTTATGCCACGCTTTTGCTTTTCCTGCTGTTGCGCAACAGGAGGGGCAGTTAAGCAAAGCATCCGAGAACATCCATCATCTTGGGGAGGAGATTGGGTACGTCGAGTGAAACCATGATTGTCGCCCATGCAGGATACGTTGGATACTCTGTAAACAGGAGACGGTCAATTACTGGAGTCCGAAAGTCTATGATTAAACAAGGGAGATCTGAGCAACAGCGCTGTTACACAGTAGGGGCGCCGACTTCCATCTGACCGATTAGACTAAGGCAACGCCCATAGACAGTAAGAAACATATTGATACTTTCTGGAAATCAGAGGTACTATAAGTTGGTTGTGGTTTATCCCCGACCTATACTGCTACCTTGACGAGGTGGTCGGGCTTGTGTGCTGTTTCGATCCGGCGGGCTATGCTGACTAGGACTCCGGTCCTTCCAGGTTCAACCCTGTCAGACAGGCCAAAGGGGAGCAGCCAGACGAAAAGCAGTTACACTCATAGGATTGTATGTCGCACTACTGACCGCGTAGGAGTGCTTAGGTAGTGAGGCACGATCCTATGGGCATACAGCAGAACTATTTTTATAGTTGCGGCACTGCTGTCTTCCGTATCAGGAAGAAGGGGGTTAGAAAAGGTACCCTCAAACAAGAGCACTCCGATCGCCCAACGGTTGACCGTGACCGCCGGCGTATTATCCAATACGGTCGAAAAACATCTATCACCCAAAAGCCCGATGTAGCTTCGAGTACATCCACTGCGCGCAGCAGTGCTCAGAATCAGACATCAATGTCTTATTCACTGCGCCCTCGGGCTAGGCAAGCCCTCACTGCCAAGTGAGTCAGACTTTTGAGTCATTGGCTCCGGGTGGGGTCCCCCAAGAAAACCCTGTATCCTGTTGTCTCGCAGGTCAGACTTTTGAGTCAGAGACTCGGGGTGGGGTCCCTCAAGTCAACCCCTTCCGCGGCATAAACGACCGGGAAGTATCAGAAGTTATCGCTCTCCCGACAGTGACATTATTAACCCAATACGACTTCTCCTACTGTTTTACCCCCATTTCTTCCGCCTTCCATGTGCCTTCGGGCGATAATTGTTTTCTAAGGCCAAGACAACCGGTAAACATTGGCGCCTTCAATGTCCGCACTCTCCGACAAGTCGGTCAGCAAGCTGCTCTGGCTAGTACTCTCTCAAGTCTGGAGCTTGATGTGTGCTGCGTGTCGGAGACGCGAGTCTACGATTCTAGCACCGTTATCCATTTGAGCTCACCTCTAGATAACTGTCGATTCAAGCGCTTCTCTCTCAGGGTTTCTGGTGACGCCGAAGCTGAATCTCGCGGTCAAGCTGGAGTGGGAATCGCACTGAGTTCCAGAGCAGAGCAATGTTTGCTCGATTGGATCCCAGTGAACAGTCGCTTGTGCGCTGTCAGACTCAATACATCGGTAAAAGTCTGTCGACGCAAATCAGAAAGACGTTGTGTATTCATTATATCGGCGTACGCTCCAACAGACAGCTGTTCGGATGATACCAAGGAAGCGTTCTACGACGCCCTCGTTGACCTCCTGAAACAAACCAAACACTCAGACATCATCATACTAGCGGGCGATTTGAATGCCCAGCTTGGTCGGCTTTCCCCGGACGAGAAGCGGCTGGGAGGTATGTTTGGTGTCCGGGCACAACGCACTGACAATGGCGACAGACTGCTGCAGCTGTGTGCCTCCCATGGTCTCTATATTTCGAGCACAGCATTCCAACACAGGAAGAAGCACTGTGTTACATGGAGACCTCCGTGTGCTTCTCAGCCGTGGACGCAGTTGGATCATATAGCAGTCAGTTACAGGTGGCGCCACTCTGTTAAGGACTGTCGTGCCTTTTGGAGCAACCACCTGGACTCGGACCATGCTGTTGTGCGTGCCCGTTTTGTTTTGTCATTTACCCAGAGGACACACGCTCGTAAATGCAAGGTAATTAACTGGCATTCGAGCGATGAGGGTGTAAAGAACGCTTACCAGAAGGCGTTGGTGAACAAGTTGCCCAGTTCGAGTCAGGTGAAAGATCCTAACGAACACTGGGAACAAATCACCGCAGCTATGAAAACATGCTGTGAAGAGGTATGTTCCGAAGGAGCTGTTCAGTTGCGACAGAACTGGATTTCCGTCGCGTCGATAAACCTCATGAACAAGCGTCGCTCGATCCCACCTGGTTCTGAATATGATGACGACCGTCGAGAACTTAAACGCAAGCTGACTAAAAGCTTGCGCAAAGACCGTGAGCACTACTTGGTCGAACAGTCGAAAGAGATGGAAAGGGCCTTTTTATCTGGGAATTGCAGAAGGCTTTTTTCCTGATCCGTGGTTGTACTGGTCGTCGAGTCGGTGTAAGTGAGACCATATGTGAAAAAGATGGTTCACTTATCACCAATCAATCGCGTCGACTTGATAGGTGGGCTGAACATTTTGAACAGTTCAGCTGGCCTCAACCAGATTATGTGGACGACGGGACCCGAATGGTCAGTTATTGCATTCCAGACGGCCCTCCGTCGGAAGCAGAAGTGGTCCTAGAGCTCAAATTATTGAAGCGTAACAAGGCTCCTGGACCAGACCTCTCTCTCCTTCTCTTTCAAGGATGGCGGGGAAAGGTTGATATCAGAACTGACTAAACTCCTCCAGACGATTTGGGAGACTGAAGAGGTACCTCGCGATTGGTGCTTGTCAACAGTAATTCCCGTTTTCAAAAAGGGGTCCCGAAGTCTATGTGACAACCACAGAGGCATCAGTTTGGTATCTGTTGCTTCCAAGTTACTCACTGGCCTCATTTTACGTCGGCTCACTAAACCCAGATACGTGAAGAACAGGCAGGATTCCGATCCGGTCGAGGGTGCGTTGACCACATTTTTACCTTGCGACGGATCTTGGAACATCGGCACTCTTATAGGCAGCCGACGGTCTTGGTCTTTTTGGACCTGAAAGCTGCTTTCGATTCAGTTGCTCGTAACGTTCTCTGGAACTGTCTTCTTCGCAAGGGAGTACCAGGGAAATACGTGAATCTGTTGAGATCACTGTATGCTCACTCTGCAAGCAGGGTGAGGGTTTATGGACAGCTGTCTCGGGCGTTCATCACTTCTAGTGGTGTTCGTCAAGGGTGTCCGATTTCCCTTTCCTGTTCAATTTTGTCATGGACGACATTTTGGAGGGTGCGCTTAAGGAGTCCAGTGGACTTGGTGTTGAGCTTCTTCCTGGCGCTCGGTTGACCGATCTGGAGTATGCGGACGACATTGTCTTACTTAGCCCCTCTGCCGAAGACATGCAGACCATGCTGAACAAGGTGAATGACCGGGCTGGTTTGTATGGAATGCGCTTCGCACCTTCAAAGTGCAAAGTGTTACTTCAAGACTGGGCATTTTCCACTCCTACTTTCTTTATTGCAGGTAATCCGCTTGAGACTGTGGACAGTTTCACCTACTTGGGTAGCACTATCTCGTCAGCTTGTAATATTGCTGATGAGATATCAACGAGGATAGCAAAGGCACGAGTTGCCTTTGCCAACCTGCGTCATCTGTGGCGTCGAAAAGACGTTCGATTGTCGCTGAAAGGAAGAGTATATAATGCTTGTGTGCGTTCTGTTTTGCTCTATGGTTCGGAACGTGGCCTGTTCGCAAGGAAGATATCAACAAGCTTGCTGTATTTGACCATCGTTGTCTCCGCCAAATTGCCCACATTAAGTGGACTGATCGCGTGAGCAATGCGGCAGTTCGCCGGCGCGTATTCCGGAACGCTCGGGATGCGCGATCAATTGGTCAACTACTCACGTTGCACAGCCTGCGATGGTTAGGTCACGTACTCCGTATGCCAGCTGAGCGTTTACCGTACCGGGCATTATATACTGAGACCAACAGTTGGGTGAAACCACATGGTGGTCAAGCGACAACGTGGTCACGAAATATGAGAACCCTGACTGCTCCACTGAGTAAAGTGGGTAGGTGTCGCCTGCCTGGATGGGGTCCTCGTGATCACTCAAACCGCTGGTTGGAGACGCTATCCGAGATGGCGCGTGTCGCAGTCAATGGCGTACCTGCATCCATACCATTTCTAGTTCTTTCGCTTAGACTTCTATTAATTTTCAACCTTCTTAGTAACGTTTTCTTCTAGGATATTCCACGTCACTGTTGAGGTGAGCGGCAGCCCGAGCCACAGTACCTTTTGGTCAGGCTCATATGATGATGATGATGATGATGATGATGATGATGATGATGATGATGATGATGATGATGATGATGATGATGATGATGATGATGATGATCTACCAATCAGCATCATTTTCAGCTCTTTGGGTATAATGGTTCAGACGGCTTTTGGTTCGGACAATAGTCCACGAAGTTGCCTAGCCAAGTACAAAAACAGCCAAAAGTTATGTCCACGTTATTAGCTACGCAGAGAATTAGTATGCAATATTGTAGGTTACACATATTTATTGATAAGATTAAGAAATCTATTAGGTACGTTTTCTTCACTTTATCTTCCTTATAAATACGTGGTTGGAAAACTGTCGGCGATCGTGGGTGCAGACGACCTTGCGAATTTTTTTAATGTTCCATTCGGATGAAAGAAATAGTAAACTGAAACGTTCAGTTTGTTGAAAGTCAGGTGATTTGGCGGTTAAAAAAAGATCGAGCAAAAATACACTCATGTACCCATCATTTATCGCCTTCTTTACTGAACTAAGACTGATTCTCAATGCGTGCGGCCTAAATACTGCCGAAAGGAGATGGTACCTGATCGTTCTGAAGTCACGATTTCAGCGCGGTAGATAAGTAACCGACATATTAGTTTCACAGTTTAAAGCGAGAAGGTCTAAATTTTACTTTCAGCTGGGATAAATCTGAAGGAAGGTTTGTATCGCAAACTGAAGTTGCCGAATGAGAACTATAGTCGAATGGCATCAGAAGCGAGGAGTGACGTGAATGGCAAGTCGGAAATATCTACCAAGAAATGCGGGTACTGATTTTTAGTTAACATGGTTAACTAGTGCACAGTAATATCCTAGTAGAACAAAATGTATCTTCTCAAGACATGACCGTGACGTACGTCAAGCCGCGTGACTTGTGACATATTAAGAAATGTACTCTTTGCGATTTCCTTATGTTATACAAATCTATCATTCGGCCTGTGGAAGACGTCGGAAAATATGCACTCATAATGCATTATACAAATTAATTACATCTGTCCAGTTTAGAAATGAAACTCTGTGGCAATTAGGTGGGGTGGGGAATATGAAATATCAGCTTATGACTGTAGATGAGAAGAATTTGACTTCAATCAACGTATGACACTACGGTGCATGCACTGCTTTGTACGAAGTAAAATTTTATCCAACAGAAAAATTCTACAAACTGCTTAAGAAATTTTTTCAACTAATAAAGCTTTTGCATTCCTAAGCAAAAACCTCAACAAAATGCATATAGCTGATTCAACTTCCATTTTCATGGAATGCTGTGAGTTTATGTACCATGAAAGCATAACTGTTTCAACCGGGTGTATCCAAACATTTCTAACGTTCTAGCCTGAAACAATTTGCGCAAGTAGACTTACCATTCCCAACCAAACCAGCTCCTCCTGACGCATTTTCCTCGTTTGTCGTCGGATGACTAAACCCCGCCACATCTGTAACGGTATAAAAAGTTGGTGTAATTTAGAGCCCAATTCGAAGCAGCTGGTAATTAATAAAAGAAAACCAAACATTAAAGGTTACTACTTGTGGCTAAAGATTATTAGGTATGTAAAAAATATAAAAAACGCAGTCATTTTCGTATGGTTTGAAATAAAAGACTCCTTTTATTAGTCCATTGGAATAGCAGAAGGCATGTATTTCGATGCACGGCTTCAGGCAGCTGTAACCTATACAATCTGACTATCACGTGTAAAGCGATCTGGATTACATGCGGATGAGAGCTAGCTAGCAAAATACAAGTTAATCTAGTCTACACCCATGATGTCTGTAATCTTTAATGAATTACTCGATTCTGAATTGAAAACTTGATGGATCAAATGTCCTAAACATGAGATTTGTAAAAAAACTGTGGAAACATCCGAAAAATTAATAACTATTAACGACACCTAGACCAAACAACGGATGAGGTTAAATAAGATTTAACTGAACTCTTTTATCTGCTGGTCGATCCTAGATGATGAAACTTTGCTTTCCTATAGAGCAAATGAAGGTACATGCACATCGGTCAGACCAGTTGAGACAGGTGCCTAACCTAACAACTACCAATATGCGTCGATGCTACCGGCGTGTACCATCTGTGCCTTGGATTGTCAAACCGAACACATTTGTAGACTTCTCGACCGGGAGACGACAGTGTTATTGGCTACCTTTGTTCTGGCCTGGCGGCTCACTTGTAATCCGAGCTCCAAAGTGCCGATCGGCGGCCAGTAGCACTGCTTTCACTCGATCAATCCGTAACCATCCCGTCGTCTGAGCTGTAAACCTAGAGTAATAACAACGTCTGTGCCACAGTTGTGAGCCTATATTCACTCATCCAGCGTCTGTTTAACGTAGCCACATGCATGCGTATGTGTGTACTGGGGCATTTCAAATGGGCTCAAAAAATGCAACTAAAGAAATGCAAAACAGGCGTATCAGTCAAAAAGAAGATCTGTCTGTCATCTCCAATTTTTCGGATTCACGAGGCACTAGGTGTCCGCGAGCTTTTCTCAGAACCGCTTAAATTTGGGAGCGAGTATTTTAAGCAAGCATTACGTGGTTATTTTTTCACAACTTCTGTTCAAGAATGCGTTGATGCATGATGTAATCACCCTTAAAGGACAGCTGTATGTGATGTTTTTTATCTAATATGCCCTCTCTGTGAACCTTTTAGGGTGATCATTTGTTTGTGAAACAGGAGCGATCAAGTCTAGTTCTTCCTTAAGATTATCATGAGCACGGGTCCATCTCGCTCGTGTGAACAGTTTATTCACCAATAGAAAGCCAATTTTACAACCAACCGTTTATGGTAACTCTCACTAGGCTTTTGCAATTGCATGAAGTGGCTGCGGGTTATATTTAAAAATTGTAATAAATCAAATGGGTCATTAAAAATCACAGAAGTGGCGCGGATCACAATCTACTGGAGAAGGATGGGGGTGTTGGTGAACGCGTTAGTGTCATACCTGCGTGTCGTGAGACATGTTCGTCAGTGTCACGTGATTTGTGCTTGCTCGGGTTTCAAGTGGTTGTGAAATGACTGGTCAGGGGAGTTTGATGGTTTTGTACAAACTGTTTTTGGGCACACAGACAGAGATTGTGGAGTCTGTTGGCAGTAGCCTCGGCCATTGGTAATAATCGCACTCTGACAGCTCTGCGGCAGGTTTGGCGAACCTTGTAGATTACTCGGAACGCTCATCGAGGTTTATTTGATGGCCAGTGTCAAGTAAGTGGGAGCCAATCGCACTGGAAATAGGCTTTCTCGAACCGCTGCGAAGCCATTTCGGTAGGTGTTCACGAATCCTTTCCGATAGCCGCCTTGTGGTCCTTCCCAACGTAACCGGCTTGACAACAACAGGTGAGAGAGTAGATACAGAAAGACGAAGAGAACTTGGGCAAACTATCCTTAAGGCGTGGCACCAGTACCGGGCAGGTGTCGAACGATACGATAAGTCTCGCTGCAGGGTAGGCACTCTCGACCGCGTTTGAAAGTCTACGGCTAATTATTTCACTGTTAACCTCACCTCTATGTTTGACAAATAAGACTCGGCTTTTTCTCCATTGTCTGAACGAGTTCAAGCTTCGTACCGGAATGCAAAGTTTTGTCTATAAATCTCTCAGGACATCCATTTTCAGCGACAGTTTCTCGAATATACGCTAATTTCTCCTGTAGAGTGTTCGGTGTGTAGATCCTTGCGTTGTATTCAACAGACAACGTACCAAATTTCTTTTGTACTTCAACGGGACAAAACTGTGAAAGTGTGTGTATTGACCCGTCCACGTCTTTCTTCTATAAATGGATCTGTTGTACTGTTCCATGTGATCGACGAAGTAACGCGGCGTCTATGAATGAAAACCTGTCTCGATGGTGAACCTTATATCCGGGTGTGCTTTTTGGACTCATTTAGTATGATCTGGGGATCATCGTCGTTTGGAATAAGACAAAAATGTCGTCCACATAGCAGTTGTACAGCTTGCACACAGTTACGATTCGCTTGAGTTCAGTGATCTCCAGTTTGTCCATAAATATATCTAGAAGTAACGAACCCGGAGGTGCACCCACTGCTACTCCATCTTCCTTGCTGTATAAATTTTCGTTAATGTGAAATTGAACACTACAGGTGTAAAACAACAATAGATCTTCCAATTTTTCATTGTAATTTTGATGTCATATAAAGTGATTTTTTTCAGCGAACTGAACTGTTTTCGATAACTTCTGATCTAAGAATTGTACACATATCAAATCAAGTAACAGTAAAGAAAGTTATTGATCAAAAACAGTACGAGGATAAGGCGATTGGGTAAAACACACACGACTTTGTTGTAGTTATGCTTACAAGCGAGGTAGGTTTCAGGTGGTCAGTGTTGACTGAAGTGAGTTTGGTGGAAATGGATCAAATTGTCGCGTGGGTTGAGTGTACGTGTTTGGCCATGGTAATCCCAAGGTGTGAACGAACTGTTTTTGAACACACAAATCCGGTTGGTGTAATCGGATTGCGACCGCCTCGGCTATAGACAGGATGCGCCACTTGATCTTTCTTGACGGTGGTCCGGAGGCACGGTAGACGATGCGAAACGTCCTATCCGTGTCTGTGTGTCGGTCACAGTCAACCAGGTGGGCCAGAATGGATGAGTTAATGTTTTCTCTTGTTCCGGAGCGAAGCCACACCGGACAGCATTAACAAATTATTTCCGATAAACACCTAGTGATGCGACCAATATATGCTGAACCACAGGAACAGTCAAATGAATAGATCAAAAATGAGGCAGCATTGTTAGGTATATTATCTTTCAGATTAAGTGCCACCGTCCGGCATGCCGTCGTTGTGAACTTTGGGAAGCCTTACAAACGTGGAATGACCGTTTCAGTAGATTTGAATATGCTCGAACGTCCGCCCGTCGATAATCCTGTTTTTTCATTCGTCGGAATAGTTTGGACAAGGTTTTCTTCAATGTTGTTGTTTTATCTTCATCTTTTTCTGTCTTCTAAAGCTTCAAATTATCTAACAGGATCGATGACCTTTTGGCAACGTAATCAGTATTTACTAGTGTTCATTTGTCCCTGACAGTACGAAATTTCTCAGGTTGCTGACCGCTGGCAACACTATCGATTCAGTAGGTATATTCAGAATCCTGCTGTCGTCAAACCGTTGTCGTAAGACATCGTCGTTTAGCAACCAGTAAATCAGTTTTACTTAATCCACATAATCTGTCGACACGAAGGCAAGGTAGTAGCCACTGATAGTTGGTTTGCAGTACACATGGTGGAAGTTGCCGGAGAAAAATTCTCGGGTTGGTGTAGCCTCAATAAAAACTAGCCAGTCTCGCGCGACTCAAG
>LOND01000002.1:606949-642725 GCA_014220965.1 Paragonimus kellicotti
CCAGCGAGTTAGGTAAGTAAAATTTTCATTTCCCTTAATCATAGTCATAATACCAGAATTCATTGTGTATTGAACTATGTCCGTTCTGGCTCTTGTTTACTGTGAAAAAATGTAGTTGCCATAAACATCTTCCGTTTTAGATGTAAGGATACTAGAATGAAAGTTTACGTTCAACCCAAGAGGAGATGAAGTGAACAGAAGTAACAATTATGTTTGATTGCACCTTTGTCGTAAAAGAGAGATCTGGTAAGGACGTCGCATCAGGAGGCTAATTGGTTGGCACAACCTATCAATCTCGGTAAAAGGAAATGATTTCGATAAAATCTTGTCAGTCAGTTCCTACGTACATGAGTTCATATACATCATTAGAAAACGTGAGGTGACGAAAAACTTACTAGAAACAACTCTTTAAAAAAGCAGATATTTTACGTCTATGGGAGACGAGGTTACACCCGATAAGTAAGCCAAAGATTATAACATGCTCTGTACTCAAGTTTTCTAAGTTCTACTCGACAGATCAGCCTGTGTGATTCGAAACGCAAGTTAACCGACCATTTTTACTCACGTTTGGACTACCTACCCACACATGTGTGAAGCGATGTACAGTAAGCAAAATGGCTACAAAACCACCCGTATTTCTGAACTATCTCGGTTAACTCACTTTTGCAGTACCACACTGAAATCCCGGATGTAACGTTTTACGTAGGTGTGCTAGTGTTTATTCTTGAGTAAACTTAAAACACTTGAAAATCCGAAAACAGGAGTGGAGTATCTCCACACTTCTACATGTAATTAGAGTGTATGCTTTCCACCTACTTTCGAAGATGAAATGAACAATCCTTGCATGCTATTCTTCAGTAACTTCCGCACTCTATAATCGATTGCCAGCTGACCTTATCGAGGAGAATTTCGCAACTTGTCCTTATTGCCAAACATTCCCCCTCTTCATAAGACGTTTGTGAATGTGACCTAAAGGTTCTCTGTGGTGGGCCGATTGAAGCACGTGAGTCTGGCACATGGAACTCGCGTAATGAGGGTATATACGTCATATGTTTACAACGGGTTAAGGTCTTCTCAGGTTTTAAAGTTACATACTTAGCGTAATGGTGAAACCAGAGGATTGTCTGAAGGAGAACGGAATTATTGCTGGTTAGGTTGTCTAAGATTGTCAATGAGTTGGACCATAATGATATGTTGAACTTCAAGAAAATCGTTTTGTTTTATCGCAGTGTACTATAATAAAGCTATCAGCAAGCTTACTGTGGTTGGCCATCGTCGTCTCCGTCAGTTAACCCAAACCAAGTGGGTGAAACCGCTTAGTGATCAAGCAACGACTTGGTCACGCAATGCAAGAACCCTGACTATTCCGTTGAGCAATGCATGCACGTGTGGCCTGCCCGGCTGAAGTATTCGCTAGTCTTCAAATCGCCGGTTAGAAAATTTGTCCGAGGTGGCAATGTATGTGTGTTTATAACATTTTCAGTTCTTCTATTTAAACCTTTTCTTACCCTTTCTGGATAGATTTCTTCTTCTTCTAGTTTACTCCACGTCACTGTTGGTCGTGATGGGTGGCTTGAAACACCTTAAATTCTGGTCAGTCTTATGGTCGTTATAAATGCATGAAAGTTGAACAAATGGGAAGGATAATGGGTACAAAGCGGTTTTCGACATTTAAATGCTAAAGGTTTAACGAGTTGTTGCTGTTTCTTTTTGTAGCAATAAAAGGGAGAAAACTTGACCCTCTCAATTATCCGGTGGTATTGATATCCGCGGTGTTTCTGTGTAATCGATATGAAGTGGTATTGGAGCTTTTACAAGAAACCTGAAATACCCAGATGATTGCAAGTGTAACTAAAATCACCATGTGAACTAAATTGACAGTACACAATATCCGGGCCTTGTTTATAGCTAACTGGCTCAACAATCTATATCAACACAGTGTTCGGCTTATATTTGTGTCGCCAAACTATACTTTGGTAGAATATCCAGCGGGTCACCTGGCTACCTTGTCCCTTAAATATGAAGTTGGGTGACTGTTACTGGAACAGCCGCAATCGAAAATGGAAAGAAAATTTGAGGTTGCTAACCTTCGCATCTTTCGAGCAACAATCTTTGTCATGTCATCTTGATTTGACGTGCGTTTCAACACCGTTGTTAATGTACACCTAAAATATGAGCTGATGCGGCAGTCACTTGGAGTAGTTTCCGAGGGGCAGTACTGTAAATTACGGGACAATGACTGGCATTTTGTTTGCGACGACAATCCATAATTTCAAGAATAGTTTAGTATACTAGTAATTCGGGCTCAGGGTCAATAGCTTTTACTGTAACACTATGGATTTTTGACATGTCTGTCGTTAAGCATATTAGCAAACGTCGAGTGGATAAATTTGATTTAAAAGAGGTTTATAAAGACCAGCTAGATTGGACGGTTTAGTTATAGTTGAGAGTAACCATCAACAGGGCTCATTAAAATAACTGAAGCTTCTCTCCCTTACACATTAGATCTCAGTTGGAAAAGTAATTGCACATACTGTTTGATGTATTTCCGTTCTCAGTATTACATCCCAGATGCATACGGTGAGATTAACAATGTTACCCATTGCAGTGGTTTAACGTTATATTAGTTTGCTGTTTGGATAAGTTCATCTCTAATCAATTATCAACCACATTAAAAGAAATCGTTTACTAAAAGGAGAAATCTAACCTAGAAAGCACATATCCGCAAATGAGAACGCTTGAGATGCAGCGACGTTTTGGTGTAATATTAAGCAGAAGCTGTCAACAAAGTAACTGAGTTTGATTTGGTTTGGTAACAGCTTTTGTGAAATGACGGATTTGTGTGACGGATTGCGGTAGCCAGGGAAACTGTTTATTTTTGTTCACCGTGTATCAGGCTATGTAGTAGATTGTAGTATTCTAGTGATTTAAATTAAAGCCGCTACTTTAGTGGTATACTTCATATTGACTGTGCCTATAGCAGTGTTCGGTTTGAGTTTCAGATAGTGGGCAAATTATTCATGCTAATCAACTGCCAAAATTACCTGACTGATAGTCGGGACGGATATCGACAATTCAAGGTTGATAATGGTAGATTTTTCAAACCTGGTTTACGCTACCCTACTTATGACTTTTACTGTTTAACCCCTCCCCTTATTTAACATCACAGGAAGTGGAGAGGAATAAAACCGTTACACTCATTCAAAACATGTTACATATTGTACAACCGATCACCCACAAGCTTTTAACCAGTCTGACGAACAAGTTGAAAACGTCATGTTAAAGACGCTAACGCAGTGCATAGACGCCTTTGAAGTGGAAACACAGGAATTTTCGGTTTGTCAAACTGCATCGAGATAAACTAAATTAAATGCTTGTCAAACAAAACATCCTGGTTTGGTATGTTTTTCGTTAGGCAGGTAATAAGCGTGTGCACGCATAGCCGTAGATCGTGGTTTATGGAACGACCCTATTTGTTTATTACTAACTATGTTAGAGCTACGATTGCCATTTGTACTCTTTTGGTTTCCAACTTTTGTATGTGCTTAAACATTTGTTTGAACGAGTATGGATACCGACAAGTACCCCGCGCACTCGAACGTACGACCCCGCTGCGTGCTCGCTTGTCGTTCCGCTCTGTTACCGTTTCGTCTTGTTATTCGTTCGCTCTCACGTTGACTTCGCGTGTCGACAATATACTCCTTGTTTACTCGTTGCGTTATTCATAACCGGCCGGCTTTGGTTCGATTGATTCTATACTTGTAACTGATGTACGACTTACCAGAGGACTCAGTGAAAATACTACACTGTCCCTATTTTCAGTCTTGAGGTTGGAGCTGAAGTTGAGTTTCAGTACTGTGGTGAACACTGAACACTGAAATGTAGTTTTATTTGGGTTTGTTTATTCCTTCATCCATATCAGTTCGAAACTAGGACAACGGGAAACAGCATGCCCCTAAAATGATCAGGTGATCAAGAGTTGCCCCTTCGATGGTTGAAAACACTGAGATACAATGCACTTGTAAACCAACGCAAATCGAAGGTTAATTCTGTGTGTTGCAATATGGCCGCGTCTTTGGTTCCTACAAAAAACTCAAGGATATATACTAGTTAATCATTGAGGAGTGTGTCAAATGAGCCTCCTGAAGTAACCGGATAGACTATGGTTAGGTACAGTGGTGGGTTATCAGGTGTACCCTATTGAAAATTGCGCATTGTACTTTAAACAACGTCTATATTTGAGGACGTTCTGTGATTTACTATTTCAATGTACAGAAGTGTACGCAAGGGGTCCTACGTTTTTTCTTTTATTCGTCACGAAATTTGGGAATCTTATCCACTGACAAAAAATACGTCTCATACCCAAATATATATATATATATATTTATATATAGACTTAGAGGGTGGAAACATGCTTTGAAATGGATCCAACACATATACGGTTATTTCTACACCTCATTTTTGAACATCTAAAAGGAAAACTTCCACAGCCTTTTCTTCTCTAACAATAACTTAGGTTTCTTCGGTAACAGTTCCGGTAGATTGTAAGAGAACAAATAATTTCATTAATGTACGAATGACGTCAATGTATTACACAAGGACTGAAAAGCGTTTTCAAGCCAAATTTAATGTGGAATAAACGACGCAATAACAAAAAACGTATTACTTGTCTACTATTTTAATGGTGTTTATCACGAAAATAGCATAGATTTTTATTGGTAGTATTCTGATCCTCGGAAAAATGCGAAGTCTGACGGGTGTGAACGACATATACACGGAGGTCACTGCTCAAAGGCACGTGACCATTTAATCAATGAAAGAGCAGGTTTCGCGTGACAGGACTGTTTCCGAGATAGAAAGTTTAATCTCAAATATGTTATGGATCCATATACAACCATACAACACATTTTTAATGAATGGATGATGCATTGTGAAGAGTAACTTTCAAAAACCAAACGGATTTTTCCCGAAATTGCACTTGACTGCCAAACAGTGCTGACAGTTTTCCAAAGCGGAACTTATTTTTGGTTTCACACCAACTGCTTACATCAGTTTCTGAATAAAAGCTGAGTGCACCAACGAAATCAAAGTAAACAAGATTGGGAAAATGACACAAAACCAATCCTTTATATGCGGTACTCTTCTGTGATTCGAATTTTGCCATCAATACTTAGTTGGATATAAGCTTTGTTAATGTATACAAATCAGTATAATATTCGACTGCTGTGGCAGGCATTTTTGTAGCAATATGGAGAGCGTAGTGGGCTCCATACGGTATGGTGTGCGAAATAGTTCAAAAACTTATAGTTCCACACTGTAAGCAATCTATTGGAAGTTTGCATGAAGTATACGGTCTGATTGTTTGTTTGCACGCTATTTTTCTTTGGGTTGCAAATCAAGCCGCATATTGCTGGGTAAATCGCACGTCAACTGCTAGTTAACGGACTTTGTAGCCAAACGTCGTGTTTGTGTAGTTAATACCATAGTACCAGACAACTTTCGTATTACAATCAATAAATGTTCGGGCTCTACTCTTCAGAACATTTTCTATTAAATTTGGTTTTTTGTATCAGTGATTTGAAATTAAGGCTGGACTTCAGCTACATGATCAAATCAACAGGAATTTGGGTATTCACAAACTGTGAATGTAATACGACAAGGCAAGCCCGGCATCTCTCCGTTTGTGCGCAAAAGAAACAAGACATCGCTACTCTCAAGTTGGAGTCACACGAGACAATGTTCTAACAACAATACGATATATTCAGCCACGACATTAAAAAGTGACACCGCTCACTTTATCCGATCCACGTTTAGCTGTCGCAGATAGCCAGTTGTCTACAGAACAGGCTTGATAAAGAGTTTTTATCTGTGCTGTGAAAAGTCATTTCTGGTTGGCTATATTAATCATGCTGCCTTATAGGCATGTGTTAAAGATCTAGTCTTCCTGAAAATGACACAGTTTAAGTAGCATCTCAGCTTTAGAAACCTATCGTCATGATACGCATGTATAAAAAGGGACCTCAAGCAGGATTACTCAACTGTTGATTAATGATTTTAAAAGCCTATCATCTTTAAAATGTAGGAAAACTGAAAGAGCACCAGGAATTCAAAAAGTTGATTGAAAAGAAACAAAATAGATCCCAGTTAAGGAGCTCATGTGTTCTAATCAGGAAGCTGTTATTGAAGAATGAACTAAAGCAGCCAATCTTGGGCTGTAAGTAGACGCATCTTTCCCGAATTTCACCAAGGTGCTTGGCAGGATAAATCAAGTAGTATTCTTCAAAACCTTTAGTAGCATGGAGGCATAGGAAATATATGGTCATTGCTGTATAACTACTTACAGTGGAGGTCGCGCAAACTTTGTGGAAACGGTACTCACACTGAGAGAAAGCCAACTTCCACCGGAATGACGTCGGGCTTTGCCTCAGATCTCTTGTTATCAACGCTGTTTGCCAACAACCCGCTATTTGCTGTGTAATCAACAATATCCTTGTATGCATAAAAATTGAAAATGTGGCTCAATGTGGCTTTATCAACGGACAGACAACAACCTTAACTTCATCTGGACAAGCGTGCCAAACAAGCAATAATAAACCGCCTGTCGTTTAAGAGCTGGGAATGCAAACTGTTCCATTTAATGCCTGGGTTTGAAATGACCTAGGTACTTTGTGATATTCAATTGAATCAAGCGGACAGAGAAATATATCAAGATGTGTTCCCGACTCAGGACGTCAATTTTCTGAAAATTCCGCATAATCTTTCAGGCGGGAGAACTGTTACCCGGGTAACATAAATTGAATTTGTGAAGGAGGATCTATTTAAACCCTGTTCAAAAATTTTTACGCACTGATTCTTAAAACGACCATACGGGCGTGCGCTCTATAACTTCTGGAGAATGCAGCTTACCTCGAGGCTGTGCAGGGTCAGTCAGTTAATGGAATAAGGGATAATTATAACTTTACATATGTTGAACATCTCAACTTTCAGCAACTCTTGCCTCTCAACTACAGACGATTTCTAAACAATCTGGTCCTCCTGTTGTGGATCATGAATGACCGAAAAGCAGACTGTTGGGTATATTGAGTATCTTGAAACTCTGAGGTCATCAACTGAAAGTCCAGGGTCTGTAAATCTGTCTAATTTCTTGTCAACATCCGTCCACAGTCATAGTTTGTCCTCACCGGGACAACTTTCTAGGTCGTGCCGTTGAAGTCAGTTACGTTCGGGAGCTTAAACGAAGGCTTGATGCGTGCATGTTGAACTGTTGTGATATGTAAGCCATTCTACCTGATGCAGTTCTACGGTTACTTTACAGTATGCCTTGCCTATAGTTGCCTATGAGAAGAAAGTTATCTAATTTCCACTCGATTTAGCCCACCAATTCGAGTCCATCAATATTTTAGTCAGGGAATAGTAAGAAATATGCCATTCATAACTTGTTCGGTGACTGCCGTGCTTCGATGCTGCTCTGCCACAACCCACCGCAGATCCTGCGAAAAAAGTGCTTACACGCCCATCAGTCCATCATTGAAATATTACAAACAAAGTAGTCACGACCAATTCGCCTACTGTTGGATTACTAATCTCTCAAGTTTCTGGTTAAAAATACTCTTCGTCTGTGGCGAATATGACAAATAACATTTCTGATAATCACACTTAGCTTAACTTTTAGACAATTTTGGTTTTCTACCTAATTTTGTTTCAGCCAACCTTTCCATTTTGTAATATCCGTCCCTTGGCCGAAAACATAACTGAGTGCATGCCTCGCTAGCTTGACGTGTTTGTCCGTCTACTATATATATGTATATTTTCTATGGTCTGTACCAATATACGGAAATCAACGCGCTGAGCCTTCGTTTTTCATCGTCGATCGGTTTTCGATGGTAATTAGTGACTGGCTATTATCCCGTTGGAATGGTTCCAACAAGCGGTAAACCCGAAGTAAATTTTGAATACGTTGTTGCACTTGGCCATTTTCGCGGAGTTCGTTCCGTATCTCATTATTTTGTCTTTGATTATCAAAAAAGCCGTCTTCTGTTCGTTTAGTCAAATTAATTTTCTATCACCGACTTAGTCATCTGTCATTGTGTGACTTTTGTTTCTCATACCCATATCTGATAGAGATTCTGCGCTTTCTGAATACTTCATTGTGGTTGCGTTGCTAGTAGTCTCACCTTTCTTAGAGATGGACCCCATCCTACAGTTTGTAAACCTAGAGCCAGAATTTTACAATAACCGAACTTTTTCGACGGTGCACATTCAGGCGGTTAGTGTCTTTTTCACAGAAAAAGGTCACGACACAACTTCGAGACCTGTTAATTAACAAGCTTACAGAGAACCGCTATGAAACTCTCAAAGAAGCGGTAGCTTAGGCGAGTTATTCCACCAGAAAAGACTCGTTTGCAGCAACTATTTCGCTGGCTAGGGCTGGACCTGGAGTGCCCCACGGCCACACTCTGGAAAATGTCACAACTTTTAGGCACGTCGCGCTTCGACGAGTCACTTTTTCGCGGACTGTGGATATAGAGACTATCGAAGGCAGCGTAAACAGCTGTGTCTATTGCAAGATCACAACATTTGGCGGAGGCGGCAGAGATAGCTGACCAAGTATTATAACGTTTTCAGCAAATACTTAACCGGGTTGGTTCCCACAACACGGGCACCACGTCCAGTGAGAAGTACTCCGTCATATAATGAAGATGATCCCTCCACGTCAACATCGAACACAGAAGCACCGTGGGTCGAAATAGCGGCTCAAAGTCGCAATTTTAACAGAATCCCTCCAGGTCATCCTGCACGCCGTCGACCTAGCAGATCTCCCAGGCTCACAACGTTGCAGCAGAAAGGCGGCTACTACTGGCCATCAACGTTTTAGAACCAAATCCACCAGTTGAATTCAACCGCGCATTTAGCGGCCGACCAAGCAGGACAGTTTCCACGCCGGCCCGTACCGGTGATTACCGTAGCCGGCGTCCCACCTTGCCACTTCATCTTTGTAAAGAGTGTAGAAACCAGAAACACATTCTTGGTTGATACCGGGGCGCAGGTTAGCGTGTTTCCGTCCACAAAAGACGAGGTGCCAAACCCATGCAGCCCACAGCTCCGTGCTGCAAATGGAACTCCTATAACTACTTAAGGGCGACGGTTTTCAACCCTTAACTTGAGCCTCAGGCGGACAGTCCAGTGGATGTTCACTATTGCCGTAGTACCTTTCGCCATAATCGGCATCGATTTTCTCCGGCATTTCGACCTGCTGGTCGATACGAGACGCCGTCTGTTAATCGATTCCAGCACCAAACTAAGCATACTCACACTCAAGCACCAATACACGCGCTGAGTCATTTTTTCTATTATTATTGATCGGTCTTCGATAGTCAGTACTGACTAGCTATTATTTCGTTGGATTGGCTACAACAGTTCTCGTTTTTATAACGTTCTGAAATCGTCTTATTTGGCCCATGTTACCTGATGACTGACTCACTAAGTGATAACATCAATCTCGTATGTCACAAGGTTTCTAATAGCAAGTAGCAGTCCCCTGTGTAGACCGCACAATTCAGCCGTCAGCATTTGTTGAACATTTGGTGAGCTGTTGACGACTAGTGTCTTGACAGACTTAACCGATGAACCCAAGAAGATAACCGACTGGATTACTTCAAAATGGTTGTCAGGGGAGAACCATAGCCTCATATCTCACCATTACAGTCATCTTGTAGCGACCTGGAGATTTCACTGACGTGCATGCGTTATGGTGAGTAAAACAATTCCAAATCGTATAGTTGCATAAGGTACTTATGTTGTCAAGGAAGTTTCCATGATGTGTGCTATCTGATTGTTTTTCTGCATGCCGTGCAACTATGTGTCGCAAACCCGAACCACATACACTTCTGGTTTACTCGCTCGTCGACGGCCGGTCTCTAGCTTCCTTAGCTAACTCGCGTGTCGATGCCGTTTATAGCGCTATAAAAGACTACCTCTAAATTTTGTTGGATAAATATTTGGTCTCTGTTTTTTGCGATTTTCGTGTGCCGAGAAAAACGACTTACTGCATCGTGCATTAAAGTCTCCACTTCTTCCTTTTTCTCTTGTATTTTCTCTATTTCTCATGCATATAGTCTTTCCGCGTACGATTCCATTGCTATACAAGCAAACGGTGCAACACCCCTAGATGCTTGGCTACTGTCAGCAGCCTGAACACAAAACACTCTACATACACTTACTACTTCGACAGACCTTATGATCAGAACGGATGGGCCACGATCTCACCGTCACTTTGAGATCAAATCTGATGTGCAGCCGCGCACTCTGTGACACCGATTTAAACCTGGACACCTTGAGGCAAAAACATTGTACAAGTTTTATACTGTCCACCTGATACTGTTTATATCTCCACTTCATGAAATCACGAAATTTCGTTAGGAAAATCTAGGTGACACTTCAATATTTAAGTCTTTAGCAGTCCTAAGCCTCTGTATGCACGGTCCCGAGCAGCATACAGTCCCACTTAAAATGGTGTTGAATCGGGCGATTTGGAGGGCAAGGTAGGGCATTGTATAAGAGTGATTTCTTTCAAGGTAAATACACGATATTCTCCCTTAAGGGACCATGTAAGGTGTGCTATTGGGGGCTGTGTATAAATTATAACGTTTGTTTATTGCAGAAGTTTTACTTACAATTTGGGTATCCGGTTCGGCTGGTCCCAAAAGTTGGTCCAGGAAATGCTCTCTGTCTTTCAGAGTTCGGAAGTTGTCATAAATAAAATATTTTGGAATCGGTATTTCAACATCGTTTGGCGTAAGTTTGAGGTCAACAAGCACGTCATCAAAATAATGATAATCGGACAGTTCCAACTGCATCATTTCGTGCTTAATTTCCAGGAAGCGACCCATGACCAATTCAAGTAACTGTTTTAATAATCGCCGTTTTTGCGGATGAACAAACTGATCATAACATCGTTCTATGTTTCGAAATACTTGCAAATATTTGATGTAAAATGATGCTAAGAATTGAAAGGCTGCAACGCGGTCCTTAAAATGCAATACACGAATATAAACGCCATTACTTTTACTGGTTTCTGAGTTTCTGGGTTAGGTTCCTGTGCAATGAGATCACAGAGTGCATTTTGGGTGTCTTTCCAAATTTTATCATAAAAACTATTCAGATATATACAGAATGTTCAGCAGAGGACAACGTACATATTTGACATTTTTGTGGACAAAAATGAAGATGTTTAATACGGCGCCAAATCATGTCATGGTTATAAGGTCGAGCCACAACCTAAAGTGAAACGAGAAAGTTCATGATAATAACGCTAATTTTATCGGCTGTCCGATTTATGGACGGACTGAGTGCATTGTGGTGTAAGAAGCATTTTTAATGATCACCTGTCGTGTGGCTTTCCCGATGATCCCGGCTGCAACAGTGTTTTTCTTGCCGGTTTTGTCCGCATGCCCCTGTGTACGCCTGTTATAGGAGGTCTGATATGAACTTACTGCTACTTTCTCAAGTTGTTCAAATGATTTCACACGGCGAACGTGTGGATACTGTCATTAGGTCGTAACATGATGCTTGCCTTTCCCTTAAAGACTTGTGTATCGTTCTATTCACCAAGGTCTTTTGTTTGCGCACTTTCAAATGTCGTTTGTCGGACTGGAAGTTTCCACTGTGGTGAACGAGTGAGCATGCGTTCGACACTTGTTTGCTAACGGTCTGGAACGTTCTTCCTGAAGAGTAGTCGAAACGTAGTCCCAACAGGCATCGAACTAAAGAACGCAGCAGGGTTTGGAAACAAACCGTATATTTCCAGCAATGTTTGGAAATATGATAAGTAGTTAGCTCTAGCCTAATCTGGGACCAACGGCAGCAATCGAGAGTAGGGGGAAAATAGCGCGAGATGAGTTACAGCTCACTCGATGGCACTGAAAAACGCACCAGATGAAAAGTGCGTGGAACCTTCGAGTGCGTTAAACAACGCTCGAAAAGGTTCGGGTTAAACGACCTTGAAGAATGGAATAGTAGATGAGTCGTTAGGAAAAGGACAAGCGTTCACTGCGTGCAATTAGTTGCACGACTGAAGAAAGTGGCACTGAGTTCATATCAGGCCTCCTATAGCAGGCGTACACAGAATCATGCGTACAGGGCACACAAGCGAGAAAATATGGTTGCAGTCAGCGTCCTTAAGGAAGCCACACAATTGCTGGTTACTACACAATGTACTCCGTTCGGCGCTTTTTGTACGCCCCCGAGTGGGCTGAGGCCCATCTTGAGTTGCATTTCTTTCCTCTCATGGCCACTGCCGCATGTCTCGGATCTTTCTAGGGTTAATTACTCATCAAATTTGCAAACAGCTCGGGAAATATGCAGTTTATGTCTCAAACTCCATGGCGTTCTTTTTATCCGATATCTGTTGAGACTACATTACAACCGCTTTTCAGGGAAGGCGATTCAAATTGTCTGCGGGCAAGTGTCGAGCGCACACCTGCTTGCCCACTACAAATTCGACACTATGTCAGAGCACTGGACGAAATTTTATTAGGACAGGTGAAGTATCTTCAGTTCATCTCTGTGGACATTTCCGTCTACTCCGTTCCACAGGGCTTTTGTCGTGATCCAAGCACTTGCGCTCGTGATCTCCAGTGTACCTCACTGTCGCAGCAGGGGGACTAGAAGGTACTTCACATTAGTCTTATTGAAAATTAGTCGATTGACAAAGAATTGGAAAAAGGCTTCAATTGGTGCATTAACTCACTTACTGCACAAGAAACGTGTCCATGCTCTAACCTCAGCTGTCACACCTGGACACACTGTATTGCCAGGTATAGTGTCTGTAGTTAACTGTTATATTTCATGGACTGTTTTTGCATCTCCCCGTATGCATACTTTTGTTAACTTTATCCGTATCCTTATTTGAAGTCACACTTACCATTTTCGAACTAGACAGGCTATCGCCACAATAAACAATTTTTCACGCACTTTCTATCTCTTCTCATCTTTTTGTAGATTGTTGCCTGACATTTTAATTGCACGGGTAAATATTTTAACTCCGCGTTTCTATCGACCTTCCAACGTCCAAACCTTTGATTTCAGCACCCAGTGTGGAATAACTCATCCAACGTTGTCTGTTACTAACTCCTGGTGCTATTTTTCTTCTTTGTTTGATAGCCTTCCCAAACCAGCGGACTTTGGTTGATCGTCTTGCTTTTTCGCTACGCTCAATGGTATAATATCCCCCATCGTCTTGTCACGAGGTCGACAAGACTACTACGTAGATGGTGATTTGTCTTGTTTTGGTACAACGCTTCATGTTACTCTTCGACACTATTTACAATGTATAACGATACTATCGACGCGGTTATTAAGGCAGACTATATTGCTGCCCTAAAATTACTTGAGCATGGCATTCAGAATCATTGATTGTGATTTCATCAAATCGAGGCCGTTTTTACGACCCCGAAAAAAATAACACATGAGAAAGTAAAATTTTCGTACATGGTGCAATTTCTACCATTTGATGTCGCGGCTGATGTGGAGGTTCAAGCAGGAAGCGTTCCGACCGATTTATCCCACGCCATTCCAAAGGCGGCAATCATTAAATGCCCTGCAAAACCGAAAGTAAAAGACTCCAACTCAGTTGAACTAGGTGGTTCGTCTCAATCCGAACTGCCACCTAACATGGGGGGCCCGTTTGGTTTATGGAAACCAGAAGATGTCATCCTAAGTATTTGTTGGTGGGAAAGTTGCCATCAGGGGCACAACGCATATCGGCTGCCACGGACGAAGACAGGTCGATCGACAGTCAAGTTGACCTGGTCATTCACGTTAGAGCCAGTGTGTGCAGCAGCAACAACAACAATTCCTTCAACTTTCACTTTGACACCTGCACTGGACGACAGCTTGAAGCTTTCGATAATCAGGGTGGCCCGCCGTATGGAAAACGTGACCTCACAGATTAACGAGCTCGAAAGATGCCTGTCCAGCTGCCACGTGCGATCGAGATCCCACGGTCTTGTAAGGTGTTTTGGTACCACTAAGAACTTCGATGCAAATCGAAGAGGTGCATCCAGCCGTGCAGACACCCAACTCGCTACCCATCGCTGTCATACCGGAAGACCAGCCAGTAAGGGCGACGGCTGTCGCTGGCCAAACAGATGATAGTTGAGTAGTTTATATCAGTGGGTGGTCGACCAGCTTTTGGTTCCTAATCTATACTCTATAGCCAAAATTAGCATAATTCCCCTTCAGTACGATGATCCACCTCAGACTGTCTAGTACATCTTACAAGCCTCAAATCAAGGTCACATCAGAACTTTCCTAGAACGTGCACCCATTATCCATCTTGGTCTCCGGTGACGCTTTGAGTAAATTGTTTTGCTTATTGAAGTTCGAACACCACTTACCCGCGTTGGTTTTCCAGTACCGTTCAATAGTTCTGTTGATGTCCAGAAGCGTATGCTAACTGATAACACTTTAGCAAGCGCAGCTAACGATATTAAACAAACGGGTGCATCATTTAGCAGGTAGCCAGCGTTTCCAACAAAACCATCATCCGCAACACCGCTGAGAGATATGTCATCACCAACTCGGCATTGTTCACATGTTGAGATAGTCACACACAATGCAAAGCGTCACATTATTGCACGCAGTCCTTCTGTCTCCTCTAGTCAGCTACAACTAGACGGCTTCAAGTTGGCCGCGGTTAAATTCGACAATACGCTTTATTGAGGCTTGATTCGGCCAGCAAACAGCTCATTGGGCGCCGCCATTGCACATGGTGCTGAAGGATTTCCAGACGACTGAAGACCATGCATCAAGTTTCAAGCTGTCAACAACCCCACAACCTCGGAGAGATAACTCCGCACCGCATATCGACGGTTGTTCGTTCAAACTTGTTAGTGCTATCCGTTTCTTAACGGCAACCATAACAAAACCATTTGAACTTCTGGAGTCCATAAGGGCGTCAGTTTGACTTTCTAACGTAGCCTAAACATTTCAGTGTTTCATGAATGCAGTATCGTTAGAGTCCCTGTTTCCATATATTTGTATCGATGACGTGCTAATCACTGTCCCCTCGAAAGAGTAACTCACCCATCCTCATGTTATTCCTGGGGGTTTCGTGCAGTACGACGGAAAACTCAATGTCGATGAGTGTTTTCCGAATGGGTTCATGGGGTTCTCTAGGACTTTACGTCGATCAGCCCGGTACTACTCCCTGGTTAGATGAAGTTGCGTCCATCCCGACTTTGTCTGCGTCCGCTGTGTTGACACAACTTCGACAATTCCTTGGCATACTCAGCTGTCATGGGGGATTCATTTCTCACTGGGTAGACATCTTACGGCCCATATGAAAATTGACTGACGATTCGTAGGTCGTTAGAATTATGACCGCAAGCCAATAAAACCTTATTAACAGGGAGGGAAGCCACGTATCGAGCCAATAAACTCTGCTTTATTAGTTGTGACCTCAACACAGACCTCCCCCGCGCCAGTGACGCATCGCAGGCTCACGCAAGTGCATTTATAGGGCAATCCATCACCAGTGGGTATTGTTAAAATGACTGCTGGCGTTGAGCGCTTGGGGATCTTTGTACCTGATCGAAAGTCGTCGACCACGCCCCCCGTTTTCACTTATGTCCTTCTCGTTGACTGTTGTTTTTATAATCGAAATCTTCTTGCTGCTGCTTACAAGCCTTCTTCACGAGCACTGACGCGAATATTCGATTTCCACGCGTTGAAAGACATTTCTCCAACGAGCGTCAACCCCAATACATTATTAAAGCTTGACATCGTTTACTTTTCGAGGCTTGTTCTCGCGCAGTTTGCTCATCCGTACTCACCAATGCTGGATATTTGTTCGCGTGTACCTTGGGTTCAATTGAGCTTCATCGCTCTGCCACCATGTAACTTGTTGTATTAGGTCGTGTTCACTGGAATCTTTTGTCTACGAGCTTGCAACTTTGGTGGATTCAATATTGAGGTTTGTTGCTATTTTCTTCTGCTCAGTTGTCCAATATTTTTCACATATCTTGGCAAAGTATTAATGAGGAACCCGCCATTATGACTGTCCTTCGTTGGACCAGCATCGTTTGCTCAGCAGGCTCAGAGATCACAGACGCTTACTGCATCATAGACGCGACCATTCTAGGTCCAGCCTATCGAAAGACGTCGCGATTAGACAAAGCGCAGCTCGAAAAGTCACTAGACGTTTCGAATTAACAGCGCTCGATGACCCCGTTATCGTGAGGATCAAATTAATTTGCTAGTTAGCTGGAGGTTACCAGTTGGTACCTGTAGTGGTTGAGCAGAGGGAATTCAACACACGTGACGCTTGGATGCATTCTTCTGGTTGTCAAATAGCTGGAGCCTCCCCGAGGACAACCTTATCTTTGGCCTTTGTGTACAAAGGATAATTCCGTTCCCTTTATCCGGTAGTTTACTGCTGATCTCCAGATGGTCCGCATTGATGATAGCATCACGGCATCGTTAACTGTTTCCACTATTCCCGCCTCCGTCCATTCCTTGCATTTGCCGTTTAAATCCAAGGTTCCATTTGATCTTCACGGGGACGTAAATGATGAAATGTCCGTTGTTTCATATAACTGTGGTATGATAGGGGGCCCTATAGCTGAGAGGGGACCATGCACAGAGGTAGCTGCAAGCCGGTGAAAGCCCCACAGGGAAAGACGGACTGTATATTCAAATTCTTAAACACTGCCCCAGCTACAAATCTGTGTTCACTCGGGCGACATTTGCTGATGAGCAACGGTCCGTCTGAAGAATAAATGCGTCTGAAGGAAGAGCAGCCAAAGCTGACAAGGGCACAGCCAGAACTCCGCAAAAGGTTGAAGGAAAGGTCTATGTAAATTTGTTGATCCATGAACTGAGAAAATTCGTCCCCATCGTTTGCATTCCCTATTTTCCCACTAACCTGACACTTGTTCCCACTACCTCACCCACCCCGTTTTGTTTTTTGAACTAATGTGTCATTAACTGTCTTGGCGCGAGTAGCCATTCTTGTCCTGGCTTACTGGCGTGACGGCTGACCTTTGACCTTGCTGGTCCTGTTGAGAAACTGTTGATTTTGCTGGACGAGACTATCGTCGCGAACGATTGAGGTTTGCTTTTTGTAATTACTGATGCATTTCTTCAATAGTTGGGTTCAATCTTGTTTTCATTTTGGGGATCCGTTTTTGGGCTACGCGTAACTCAACGATCAGACGTGGATCGTTACAGCCTGTGTTTAATAAGACTGAGGGTCGATCTGGGACGACTGATGCAAACGTTTCCTCTGCCAGCCCATCGTACAGACCTCGTGCTTACAAGTCCCAAAGGCGTTCTGTGGAGGAATATGTGTGCAACTTAGTTATCAACATGAGCCTGCAAAAAATCGAGCTAGAATCCTCCGAAGGGCTACCTTTGAAGTTTCACTGCTTCACGCGAAATTTTGAGCTCAATATGGGCAACAGATTAGATGGCGAAGGGCTGATTTGTTACTGTAAGTGTTAATCTGGGGAAGTTAGTGAACATTGCTTATCGCTGCCTAGTGAAGCAGGAATTACTCAGGCAACCGAAATATTGGGGCAACAATTCGGAAGGTCCGTGAATTTATCCAGGCTGTCACGAACGCTTGATAATCCGAAGCTCGTCATGGGGGACACTGAGGGTCTGCCAAGTTTTGCCACTCAAATTCAAGGATGTCAGTAGACCTTGTCCCAACTGAACCATCCATCTGAGTTAGCTTACCCAACCAATCATCTACATATCGCTAGTAGACGTCATCACCCCGTGCAGAGGCAGTGGACGGAGGTAGCCGGCCCTGTCATAAGCACTCGTCCGGGGGCTTTTTCCAGTGACTTGCCTGAGTTTATACAGCGGTGAATTCCGGTTCCCAATAACCTGTACGGTCAACTCATCACCTGATCAGTCAGGGGCCACATCGGCAGAAATAAGGCCGTGCGCTTCAGCCAGGATTCTCAACGAACATCCTGCGTGATTGCTGTCGCCGGGACGGTAGATAGCCCACATTAGTGTGTTGTATGTGGTGACGACCATGATGTGCCCACATGCCGGCGATTCGAAAGCATGTAATTAGAGGGACGGCGTACGTAAACTGTGTCTTGTTTGTTTGCTGCCATACTACACAGCCAAGTATCGCGGAGTACATGTACAATGTTCAAGGCGTGAATGTGAAGGGTGGCATCGTAGCCTGATGCACACAGAACCATCGCCTTCAGGGCCCGAATTTCTGGCGAAGGGATCAAGTTGTGGAGACATCCCTCGGTATGATAGAGAGTTTCATCTCGGCATTGTGCCCTTCAGGTCAAGGGGGGTTGTTAAGACGACGGAAACGCACGCCTTTCTAGATAACGGCTCTTATATTACACCCATAGATGAGTTCCCAGCTGAGCTCTAAGGGCTGCCAGCATGCTAGCGGATACATAATTTGCACACCGAATGAGAAAGGTACTATTAAATGTCAAGCGATGAAGTTGTAAGTTGAGTCTTTGGTAGCGGGAGTAGTATCAGCGTCGACAATACCTTTACTTTCAAGGGTCTTCCGGTTGAACGAGCAGAAACCATATCCGAGAAAGACGTTCGGCGTTAGTTTCACATGTCTGGTCGACTTATTATCCCGTTGTGGAAAACACACTTGGTAGTAGATCAGCGCACAGAGGTAGACGTCAGCCGTGCGCTGCGGAAACTACCTTGGGTTGGGCTTCATAAGGCCTCATATCACCCTCAACAATCAACAAGGCTGGAGTTTAGTGCCTAATGGGTGCTGAGTTAGAACGATTAGTTCAGCGCACGTTTGACATGGTTTGTCGAGCGTGGATGGTCTGATGGAATGGCTAACTGTTGTGATAATTAATGAGCTGCGCATATTGTGGAATCCATTGCTACGCTCTGAGATGGTCGATATGAGATTGACTTGCCGTGGCCGTTTGACAATGTAAGGCTTCCTGATAAGCAATGAATGGATCACAAACAACCGAATTTACTAGGTAAGACAATTCCCGACAACACCGGATTGGCGCATAAATATGACGAGACTGTTAAAGCACGTCTGACCGGAGGTCAGGACCGGTGGGGGCAGGACCCTTCGTCGGAGGTACCTACCTCGCCACTCGTTGTTGAGTCCGAAGAAACCTGGAGAGTGCGAATAGTACTTGATTGCTTAGCGGAGTATAAGGACATCTATTTTAACAAAGTCTTGCTGCAGGGGTCAATTCTGATGAACAACCCAGTGGCTGTTTTGTTGCGGTTCCGGAAATGTTTACTAGACTTGTCCACAGACATACGGATGTTTTTGCAGGCGAAGGTTTCTGATAGAGACGAGCGAGCGTTGAGCCTCCTTCTGTGGAACGATGAATCGATACCTGACCCACAGGACACGTACAACATTATGGTCCATCCTTTCGGGGCAAATGCTTTGTTCCTCTGCGCGTCATATGCTCTCCGGAAGATTGTAATTGACAATGGGCGCCGGGTTAACAAGCTGGCCAGTCGGATTGCAGGCGAGAAATTTTCTGTCAACGACTGCCTAATATCCATGGATACGCATGGGGGTGTCAGACTTTAGCGTGTGATTTACGCAGGACGTTTCTCTTGGGTGGATTCAAACTGGCAAAGTGGACGTCTGACCCAAAGAACATCTACCTACACAACAATGAACCTAGGTAACCGCAGTCACCAGAAGGCACTTGGGACCGAACAGTACTTGTCAGAAGTCTGTATCAAGTCCCGCGTGTTTTTACCGGAAAAGTCATCCAGTCGGAAAGGCTTGTTGGTCTCTATCACGTCGGTGTATGACCGGTTGGGGTTTGTTGCTGCGCGTGTTCTCCACGCTCGGAAGTTGCTTCAGTGCTTATGTTGTGAGACTATTAGATGCGATACGCCCAAAGATAGATAAATAACAAGGAGAACGATAAAAGTTATCTCAGAGCCTAAGGGCGACAGACTCAGATGTACGACATCGCATCGACCCCATGGGAAGATGTCAACACGCCCGGGTTTGCCTAATTTCATCGATGCCTCGAAGAGTGGCAGTGCAGCCTTCGGTTGTCTCCGACACATCTCAGGAGATGGCTGCATCCCTTGCTGCTCCTTAATAGGAAAATTCCCGATAGCACTTTTAAAAACTCTTTCCTCCCGAGGTTAGAGCTGACAGCCATGGTATTGACCGCCATATTCATGAGGTTCATGTTGGATGAATTCAGGTTAATCTTTGGAAACATTACGCTTTAAACAGACTCCGTCATCGCTTTACGGTACTTGAGAAGAGCCTCTCATCGCTTTGTCACATTCGTAGCTAACTGCGTTCAACTAATTCGCAGCTATATTCATGGCTATCAATTACAAGGCATTCTGTTCGAGTTAAACTCCGGCGGGGCAGCTTCTGTAGGAACATGTGACGCTCATTCCCAAAAAATAAGCACCTCGCTGAGTGGTGCGACTGTTTTTGCGGGGGCTTGAGAATTAGTGACAAACCGAGAAGCTGCCCAAACAGCTCAAGCTAAGGAGCTGGAAGTATGGAATGTGTTGGCAGTAGCCAGCTTTATTAGTAGGCAATGGCACGTGAAACACATTCCATGTTATTCACACTGGCACACCCACTCCGTGCAACATCATGTCTACCGCGTTTTGAGAGTTATTTTATTTTTATTCAGTCCGGTTGAGAATATCCCATCGTGCTTAGGGTAGAACTAGATATAGCGTGTGAAACTATCGCGCGACTGGAACAGAAGATGCCTTTGGAGAGAAGTGTACGAAACGGATATGGTTACCAGGCACTGTCAAGAGTGTGATCTTTCTAGAGGAGCTACTCAGGTTTTATCGCCTATCCCAATGAAGTTTTGCATTGTCAGAGGCATGGCTAGTATGCTCTGCGTGCTTCTAAAATATATGAAGTGCAAAATGTTGTTGGCAAAGCTGTGTTAACAAGTGATGGCCCTGCTCCCCGCTGATCACACAACGGCCGGTGGCGACCCGTTCACCGCCGGAAACTGACGAACGGTGAAAGTAAACGTGCGCAGTGTTTTTCTTGTGGTGAGTTATCAACCAGTATGCCATATACGAAGGAATAAACACCGTGCAGTCCATGAAGTACATCGTGAACTACAACCCAAAGGGTCTCAGCAGTGTTGTGGAGAACAAACGCTACGCAGGGAAACCCGAAATGTCCGGACGGTGTTATATCTGCTTTCTCGGAGATGATCCTGGGGTGCACATTTATCTGGCTTTATCGCGCACCTAATAGTATTTATCAGGTCTCTGCATTCCGGATAAGTTTGCCGTCAAGCCCAGAACATGAGGAGTTGGTTGTCCAATGAAAATGGTTGCGTTATTCAGTGTCCGGTAGTCGTCACATTGGCATCGGTCGTCATCCGTCTTTTTGGGCACCATGTACAACGGCGAAGCTCATGGGCCGTTGGCCGGACGGACACTGCCGTACTAAAACATATGCTACAACTCGGCTTCGACGACCTTAGGCTGGTTGAGAGCTAAACGTCGTGGACGACTGCACACTGGCTGCTCTCGTGTAACTATTTGACGTGCGACATCGGTTGCCACGGTTTATAGGTCGTTAACGGATCGTATCAGCTTAAGATATTCGGTAAAGAGCTTCTCATAAGGCTCCTAAACTATGGAGCGGGATAACACTGGACCGACCACGTCCGTGTGTGTTGGTTTGCCCTGAAAGTCGAATTTCGTCAAGGTTTCAGTTAGAAACAACTGACGTGCATCAACGGGCAAGTGGTAATTTCTGAAGAAGTCGAGGTCATTGATACGGAAAGGAATATGAGCTGCGAGGATAAACAAACGAACATCAATTCAAAGACCAAGGTTCAGACTCACTAGCCGACAGTCGGAGGTTCTAATGGGTGCACCGTTTGCAGCTGAGATTGTAGTACCGGATCCTTATTGCGAACTGGTTGACGAACGTGGGACAACAAGAACCTGTGACCCAGTGTCGGCTAAGCAGTTCATTCCATTAATCGGGCCTTTTGGAAAGGAAAGAGGATTAGCATTTGGCTGGCCTGTGACTGCCGTTGCTAAACCGCGTCAGCCTGCTAGTCTAACCGTTTGTTCCCCCAAAGATCATGTGCTATTATGCACGGTATACGCTTCCGCCGCACGCCTCGTGATAACAAAATAGACTGTAGGATTCTGTTTCGAACGTCGATCGGGCGTATGTCCGAGCAGTTTTGGGTAGTAATATGGGTCGTTGAGTGCTAGCAGGAAGTCCTGCCAGTTCACATTGGAAGTTAGCTATTTAGGTGCTTGATTCTGATGGGTTACGTTCGCAGCGTTCGTTAATTGTCTTGCACAGAACTGCTTTCTGGTTTTCTTCGTTGCCAGCAAATTATCCGTGGGACGGTTGTAGCCAAGTATTTGTCCAACTAATATCAAAGACACGTTTCCTTGAAAACGCCGGTGTATTGTAATTGTGGAGGCTGTTAGCTTAACTGGCGGACGTGAGGGTAACATACATGATAATCCCTCGCTATACTTGGGGGATCGTTTCATCCGCAAACCCCGCGAGATAAACTTTTTCAACTAGGACTTGCCCACTGTCCGCCGGTTGTCTCGACGTCGAACTGATGGCTTCTCGCCGTCTCGCTACAACCGGTAGAACATTTGTTCGTGATATGTTTTCTTGGACGGCTGTGTTTCTTTAAGGGTTGCTCGTTACGCTAACTCATAACGATTAGTTGCTGAGCCTAGTTAGATGTCGCCAGCATAATCCATTGTATTGCGGAAATACGTGATATAAGCCGAGAAAACTTATCGCATTCATTTGTTATTTGTTGGTTGCTGAACTCTATTTACAACATAGCAATTCACAATTTTGGATCAGGATCCCCAAAAGCAGGGACGGCCAACGTGGTCAACGATACGACGGACAAAACTTCTCTCGTAACTTCTTTAATATCCGCAACAATCGAACGGAATTAAACGGAATATTTATATGCTCACACAATGAACACGCTCGAATTGCAAGATATTTAAGGAAACGAATTATTTATTGAACTTGAATTTATATCGTAACGTGCGATTTAAGCGGGCTGACCGGTCTAGAGGATCCAGCGAACCAAGCCGATCGGTCGAGACCGCAATGAGTAATTTACAGGCATGTTGTTAATACATGAAATCGACCTGAGAACGGGCGAGTAATAAGACGAAACAAAAAACAAAATGCCAGCCAACTTCAATAACTCTTGCTCATCCCTCCTACTCAGAACTGAACACGTAAGTCCAAGTGGGAATAGTTTTTGTCTTCAACATCAACGGTTTGCTTTATCGACTTCATTCGTTTGCGCTCTGAGAGGTCGCTTCCTAGAACAACCTTCCATAAAAGACTGCTCCAACTCTGGCCATTGAGGTATTCGAGATGAGATCGGACAGATATTCAAGAGAAACCCCACATACTTTTAGTCCGCCCGCTCTGCCAGACAATTTACTGATGGGAAGGTCAATCAGTGTAGAAAGATATACACAAATCAGCATGGCTGGCATGTGGTGTAACTTCTTTGTATACTGTTCCTGATGAATGCCTATCTGTATGTTCTGTTGCATGTCCTGTTGGCAGGTGCATGTGTTGTGCGCGTTTGCGATTGCCTGATGTAGACAACTGGATCCTTGCACCATACCACTTTCCTCTTCGAATCTATTCACTCATCAACTCTGTGCTTATGCTCCTGATGGACGCTTCCGTGGCGAACCTCCTCAACTTAAGATTGTCCCTGGCCAAATCCTTGTTCCGTGTCACTCAGAAGCGGGACAAAAGCAAGTCGGAGTTTTGTATGGATCTACAGAAAATCCGTTAAACCAATCGCGCAAATCGGTGAACCGGTTAGGTGACCTTGGTGTGACCCTGAGCGCGACAACAACTGACGGCCCCTTAGTCGCAATGGCGGGTGGGGTTCGCGTCCTCAACTTATGTCGTAAATTGTTCAACGGTAACAAGATTCTACGTGGCATGCGTTTAAATTCACAACGGAATATACTTATTTTATCCTCAATGAGGAGTGAGAACACGCCTTCGATGCCCCATATATTGAAAGAAAATCAAATACCGGAAGCCGACCGCCGACGCATTGAGGAGGAAGTGCGTGAGATGACAAAAGTATTGTTTATTGTTTTTTCAAACACGGTAAAAAGGATTGGGTTCCTTTAGGTTTTCATAAAGCAGATAAAAACGAAGATTTATATCGCTTCAATCTTGTCATGTTTTTCACATTTTCGTTTTTTACCTGTGGAATATTTACGATACTTTGGTATCTCCCGAACAGAGGGTAAGTTTTCAATCCGGTCGGGTTGATTTTGCTGAATTGATAAACAGTGCTTGGTGTCTGTATTTCGACGGTTTATACACGGGTTCGTTGTTGAGTGCCAAACTTACCCGGTTGCGGTTAGTTCGTTTATTCTTTTCCGCCTCACTGGTTTGTTGGAACCAGTCCAACAGAATAATACCCAGTCTGTACTCACTATCGAAAACCAATCGACAATGAAAAACGCGTTGACCCTCGTGTATTAGTATCGACCCTGGAAAATAGTGTACAGAGAAAGCACGCCAAGCTGGCGAGGCACGGAGCCCCGGGACGGATATTACAAAAACGATGGCTTGACTAAACAAAAGTAGGTAAAAAAACAAAAATCAACAAAAGTGTACAGGTGAATGCGACTATCAAAAATATCATTATTATAGTCGCTACAGGTTTTAATCTACTAAGAAATAGCTCGACACTGGGTTTTCCATCGCTCGTGATGGTTCAAACTAAGTATTAGAAGAAGGATACGGCTTTGTGTTTTGGATTATTGGAATCTTTTTTTGAACTTATTTACAGAATAGTAATTACCTACCTCAGAGAGTAGGTCAGCGCAGTGGTTAGACTCTGATGCCGAAGCCTGCACAACTTCCTAGCGTAGCCCAATTTTCCTTTATTGACGACCGATATCAGAATCTGGTCTACAAGTTCTTTGCTGGAGAAAAAAGTGGGTAACTCAATACGGGATGTTTCAAGTTCGTATAAGCGGGGATCAAGAATTCCAAGTACAGTTGCATACAAGACACAACTCAGGCCTGCGACTGGTTTGGTAGCCAACGTGAACACGTTTGTCGATGTCTGTTGCTTCTAAACGTGTACGCCTGACTCTGCTGACATACTTCGTCAACATTTCCACGTACAGCGTTTTAAAAACCTATGGTTATGCTAATGAAACGTCCAGTCCATCATTCCAAGAGTTGCAAAACTCCTCTTAAGACTTATATGGCGATGGTAGGCGAAAAGTGCGACTTAAACGTCTATCAGGTTTCTGGAGCTTCCTTTATGTCAATATTCATAGTATCTCTTGTGATCTGTTCGCTGTGCACCACGAAGGCATTTCGTGAGTCTTCGCTGAGTGGGGTGTTTGCACACTTATGGCATCATCAACACTTGATCTCGCGAAGGTCAATTTTTGGAGCGCTGACACGTCAGCTAAGGAAAATCATCCTTGAAAATAAAGTATGTGGAGTCATTGATGTGTGATGGACCGGTGATACCGGTGGAGAAGAGGATCGATTGCGAAGCCGAAAACGTATCAAGGTAGGGTGCAATCCAGAGGAATATCTAACATCAGAGGTCACACTCTTTTAGTTCGTATGCGAGGAGATCGTCTTTCGTCATTGTTGATCTATCCGTGAATAAGTCACATTGAACCCTGAAGTGATCTATTCGACGAAAGCTGTGCTGTGTAACAAGTTAAGAGTCATTCAGGAAGACGTTCATGTTGCGTTTCAATGAACATTCTATTATCATGTATGTTATTTTAGTGCATCTAATCAGCTAGTCGTTAGTAGGAAAATGTCGATCGTTTGCCCTCAAGCTTGGAGTGTCAGTGGCCCACTTACATACATGAGAGATTGCCCATCCGTACTGTCTATTTTATCAGCTTACAAATCGGTTTCGCCGGATTGGGAGCTCTTTCCTAGGTTTAGAGGGCGGGTTTTATTTGGATTCTTTTTTCCAAATGGTTTTAAGCATAATGTCAAGAGACGTCCGTTGTCATGAGTGGTTGTTCAAAGTTTCGCCTTAACAAGTTATGTCATCTGGGCGGCACCAAATTGCAGATCACGGAATATTGCTAACTGGTCAACTTGGTAGCCGATTTAGGGCCAGGTGAGGTATTTTCGCAGGTTTTCTCAGTTTAAACGCAGAAGCCTATTTTTCTTTCGCAACATGCATTTGGAGGAGTGCTGTTTCCAGAGCTGTTGTCAGGATGTATCTGCTTAGCAGTTTGGTAAGTTGCAATTCGCGTGACCCAATCCTATCAATGCATTGATCACGTGTTTGGCAATCGTTCGGTATGAGCTGAATCTGTTTTTCTTCAATGGTTTCACACGCCCGTACACGTGTTGCACGTATGGTACATGACGAAATACTTGTTTGATTTTCCATTAGCTATGAAGCGAATCCCTCCGTGTTGTACGCCGAGATTATTCCGGGATATCCCTGCCGTTGGCCTTGAGCATTTGCGCAACCATCAATAAGACTGTTTATACAGTTGTTCTTAAGCCAATACGGTTGGACCACCTGTGGAATATGGTGTGGTTTACTTTCCATTTCTGATGCATTACCGCTGTATATCTGTAAAGTCGTTCCAAAGTCATTTTACTGAAATAGCTAGCAGTAACCCAATGGTCATCATCATCATCATCATATCAGCCATGAGCCTGACCAAAAGGTACTGTGGCTCGGGCTGCCGCTCACCTCAACAGTGACGTGGAATATCCTAGAAGAAAACGTTACTAAGAAGGTTGAAAATTAATAGAAGTCTAAGCGGAAGAACTAGAAATGGTATGGATGCAGGTACGCCATTGACTGCGACACGCCGCCATCTCGGATAGCGTCTCCAACCAGCGGTTTGAGTGATCACGAGGATTCCATAAAGGCAGGCGACACCTACCCACTTTACTCAGTGGAGCAGTCAGGGTTCTCATATTTCGTGACCACGTTGTCGCTTGACCACCACGTGGTTTCACCCAACTGTTGGTGGTCTCAGTATATAATGCCCGGTATGGTAAACGCTCAGCTGGCATGCGGAGTACGTGACCTAACCATCGCAGGCTGTGCAACGTGAGTAGTTGACCAATTGGTTGCGCATCCCGGGCGTTCCGGAATATACGCGCCGGCGAACTGCGCATTGCCTCACGCGATGCAGTGCCCACTTTGATTGTGGGCAATTTGGCGGAGACAACGATGGTCGAATACAACAAGCTTTTGTTGATATCTACCTTGCGAACAGGCCACGTTTCCGAACCGTAGAGCAAAACAGAACGTACACAAGCATTATATACTCTTCCTTTCAGCGACAATCGAACGTCTTTTCGACGCCAAGATGACGCAGGTTGGCAAAGGCAACTCGTGCCTTTGCTATCCTCGTTGATATCTCATCAGCAATATTACAAGCTGACGAGATAATGCTACCCAAGTAGGTGAAACTGTCCACAGTCTCAAGCGGATTACCTGCAATAAAGAAAGTAGGAGTGGAAATGCCCCAGTCTTGAAGTAACACTTTGCACTTTGAAGGTGCGAAGCGCATTCCATACAAACCAGCCCGGTCATTCACCTTGTTCAGCATGGTCTGCATGTCTTCGGCAGAGGGGCTAAGTAAGACAATGTCGTCCGCATACTCCAGATCGGTCAACCGAGCGCCAGGAAGAAGCTCAACACCAAGTCCACTGGACTCCTTAAGCGCACCTCCAAAATGTCGTCCATGACAAAATTGAACAGGAAAGGGAAATCGGACACCCTTGACGAACACCACTAGAAGTGATGAACTCCCGAGACAGCTGTCCATAAACCTCACCCTGCTTGCAGAGTGAGCATACAGTGATCTCAACAGATTCACGTATTTCCCTGGTACTCCCTTGCGAAGAAGACAGTTCCAGAGAACGTTACGAGCAACTGAATCGAAAGCAGCCTTCAGATCCAAAAAGACCAAGACCGTCGGCTGCCTATAAGAGTGATGTTCCAAGATCCGTCGCAAGGTAAAAATGTGGTCAACGCACCCTCGACCGGATCGGAATCCTGCCTGTTCTTCACGTATCTGGCTTTCTCTGGGTTTAGTGAGCCGACGTAAAATGAGGCCAGTGAGTAACTTGGAAGCAACAGATACCAAACTGATGCCTCTGTGGTTGTCACATAGACTTCGGACCCCTTTTTGAAAACGGGAATTACTGTTGACAAGCACCAATCGCGAGGTACCTCTTCAGTCTCCCAAATCGTCTGGAGGAGTTTAGTCAGTTCTGATATCAACCTTTCCCCGCCATCCTTGAAAAGAGAAGGAGGGATGAGGTCTGGTCCAGGAGCCTTGTTACGCTTCAATAATTTGAGCTCCGACGGAGGGCCGTCTGGAACGCAATAACTGACCATTCGGGTCCCGTCGTCCACATAATCTGGTTGAGGCCAGCTGAACTGTTCTTCAAATGTTCAGCCCACCTGTCAAGTCGACGCGATTGATTGGTGATAAGTGAACCATCTTTTTCACATATGGTCTCACTTACACCGACTCGACGACCTAACCCAATGGTAATGATGTTTGTCTGTCAGTCGTACAGTTGCATTTAGGAGTCTGGTTGCCGCGACGTCTCCTGCTTAGATTCAGACAGCCTGACAATATCCAGTCCACATTCAGTGCAGTGGTCTATGTTATTCACTGGAGTGACTGATAGTTTCAGCTTCAACAGAATCTAAGTCAAGGCTGTTATCTCTTTATTTGGCCATGAAAGAAGTAGTGGAGGTCTGTTCGCAGCGTTTACACATTATGTGAGTGATGGCCATCGAGGTATCCGTGTCGTTAGCACGTTGTTGAGAGGATGCGTTTCCGGTTGCTCCAAAAATCACGGGAGGGATACACCACGAACGTTGGATTATTTGCTTTGCTATTGTCGATGCTGGGTGTTAGTGTTGTTGATGCAGACGCCCAAAGTTTTTAATTGTATTCTCGGCCACTTAGTGGCATGATACTTTCACTGAGCTGGATCAGAAGGCTGACTGATCTTAACTTTGTCACTTACAAACTATTGCTGTTTCACAATTCCCTGATGACAAATGGTGACAGACAATATTTCGCTTTTCACGCGGTTCCTTCGGATATGCTGTGCACCTTCATGCTGTTTCCAGAATTGATGTGCTCATTTGTGCGTTCTTGTAGTGTTGAGTCGACCAGTTTGTGCCTAAAAAGCTGCATCACTAATAGTCAGGACATATCAGATGAAGATAAGGATGGCTTTAGTTATTTTAGACTGCAAACAATATCTCCTAGATTTAAGGGGTGCATGCTTAAGGCGATCGCATAAAGGTTGTTACTCCACATCTACTAACCGTGGCTTATCATATCAGAGGACGTTAGTAATCTTCGACAGTTGATGTATCGTTTCATTTCCGCGCATCGAGTGACCCTTAGCGATTATAAACGATAGGGCTATGAGATGGACATGCGATGCGGAAGACCAAACAAGTTAAATGCACAATTATAGATGTTCGAGTAATGCACTAAGGTTGACAACTAGACTGTAACTTGTCGATGCCACAGTCGTGCAGTGTGTGGTGCAAGCTGAGTGAATGTTGACTTGACGGTCACGTAATGATAACGGCATCGATCATCAATCGCATGTCTATGGATTTGATCTTCAGGTTTTTACGATCGTTTCGGATTGGTCTTTGTTAGGTGGATCATATCCAGTCCACATGCCACCTAGTGTGTAATGCAGCATCAAACCTTGTGGTAAAACTACTTTTTTTCTCTTGATTTAGAATATGGGAGGGTGGTTTCAAGTTGGTTAACCTCTGTAATTTGCCTTCGTTATATCGGTTAACGTCCCGTGACTCACAATCAAGTCAGCAACACGCCTTATGCCCTCAGCTGCCAAATTCTCCTTCCAGGGTCGTTAAAGGAAGTGGTTTGCAATCGGTTTCAATGGGGTGAATGTTGACATCGTTTGTTTTAAGTTTCCGTAAAGTTTGTACGAATATTGAGACAAGCCAATGAAAGCAATCATACTCTCACTCTTAATTCGGTTTTTTTTTCACACGGTTGATTATCTGCCGGGGTCTTGAGCAATCAGTGCCATATCACCCTCTTTCCTTATTCCCTTACTCGAGTTGTTTACCACGGTTGTGTGGCAGTTAAGTACCTAACCACTACGGGTGTATTGTCGAGGTTGCTGCTATCGGTGCGACTCAAATTATCCATATCAGAAATCGGGGTGTCAGCGGTGCTTGGTGTACCATTGATTTTTCAGATGGTTGTCGTTTGTGTGCTGACATTGACAAGCCCACGACAATGATACGTGTTAAGTTGTGGACTTTAGGAATTGTACTGTTGAAAAGAGAACAAGGGAATATGGCAAACCATTTTTGACGCCGTGCCCAGCTTGTCGAACAGTTTAATGTTTGGATACTGTAATACATTGAAGTTTTCTTAAAAAGATACTTGACTGAAAGGTAGACCTTTTTTGAACTGCAGCATTCATTGTCATTTAGAGGTCAACAGTGAATATGTCAGAGCACAGGGCGTTCGTTTGTGAGCACCAAGTGATTATTTAACATCTATCACAAGTTCTTAAACGATAGTCCGGGACTCTTAAATTGCAGGAGTTGTTACATGTTGGTCGGTCTCAGTTATGTGTATATACAGTGTGGCTCACGAAACTCGAAACGGCTTGTTTAAGAGACAGGTTTGAGGAGATGGCTAGAACTAATGAGAATACGTCGAAGTCCATGTTTACCACACGCTGCCAATCGTAAACTCGTGAGCTAGAAAGACTGAGCGGTTGTGAATATGAGACCAGAGTTGGCTGGATTCTCCAAAGGACGCCGAAAACAGACTTGAGTTTTCGGGGGCCATGCTATATATGGTGCGCAGTTGTGCATAGGTGTGTGGAAGCATTTGTAACATTCGTGTACACATACACATGCCCATTTATACCCAAGTATATTTGTCTGCATGTTTGTACAGCTTACTAACTTTGTCATAATGACTGCGACAAAATTCATTTGCGCCTGGCAGTTGTTTAGACTTGCTCTCCTGGATTTACTACTTGAATGTTAGTTGTAGATAAAAATACTGCCCCGTTTTATGTGAAGGTATTACTTTTTTCATCATCATCATCATCATCATCATCATCATCATCATCATCATATCAGCCATGAGCCTGACCAAAAGGTACTGTGGCTCGGGCTGCCGCTCACCTCAACAGTGACGTGGAATATCCTAGAAGAAAACGTTACTAAGAAGGTTGAAAATTAATAGAAGTCTAAGCGAAGAACTAGAAATGGTATGGATGCAGGTACGCCATTGACTGCGACACGCTGCCATCTCGGATAGCGTCTCTAACCAGCGGTTTGAGTGATCACGAGGACCCATCCAGGCAGGCGACACCTACCCACTTTACTCAGTGGAGCAGTCAGGGTTCTCATATTTCGTGACCACGTTGTCGCTTGACCACCACGTGGTTTCACCCAACTGTTGGTGGTCTCAGTATATAATGCCCGGTACGGTAAACGCTCAGCTGGCATGCGGAGTACGTGACCTAACCATCGCAGGCTGTGCAACGTGAGTAGTTGACCAATTGATCGCGCATCCCGAGCGTTCCGGAATACGCGCCGGCGAACTGCCGCATTGCTCACGCGATCAGTCCACTTAATGTGGGCTATTTGGCGGAGACAACGATGGTCAAATACAGCAAGCTTGTTGATATCTTCCTTGCGAACAGGCCACGTTTCCGAACCATAGAGCAAAACAGAACGTACACAAGCATTATATACTCTTCCTTTCAGCGACAATCGAACGTCTTTTCGACGCCACAGATGACGCAGGTTGGCAAAGGCAACTCGTGCCTTTGCTATCCTCGTTGATATCTCATCAGCAATATTACAAGCTGACGAGATAATGCTACCCAAGTAGGTGAAACTGTCCACAGTCTCAAGCGGATTACCTGCAATAAAGAAAGTAGGAGTGGAAATGCCCCAGTCTTGAAGTAACACTTTGCACTTTGAAGGTGCGAAGCGCATTCCATACAAACCAGCCCGGTCATTCACCTTGTTCAGCATGGTCTGCATGTCTTCGGCAGAGGGGCTAAGTAAGACAATGTCGTCCGCATACTCCAGATCGGTCAACTGTTCCTTTTCACTCTACATTTTATGGGTAGATATATCATATTTAGTTTTTTTCGGGAATTTTGAATGGTTATTCCGATATGGTTAACTGAGCTGTTGCGATCTCACTGTTCTCTGCTGGTATCTTGTATTCAATAGATCGTTGCGCAGAACATGATTCGGTTAGTAAAATCCTCTTTCTACTTTCATCACTGTTCAGTGACGCGGATTGGAGTCGTCGTGAAGCGTTTCTGGAATTGGAACGAAGGCGTCGGGATGGATTACCCTTAATTGATCGGAATCTTATTCCTCCGGAACTCGTCAAATTGCCAACCGATGAAGAACTGGGACCCGATTTTAAAATCGTCATTTAGTTATTCCATTTTTATGCGCTACACTGCACACGTTAGGCTACCCTGTTCTGTAGCATGGGACTAGTGGTATCGTCACTCAAAGTGTACATGCCCAACTGCTACGTAATTTTATCTGTTTTACATTTTTCTGTGCTAGCGCTTACCGGGTTGTAAAATCTCTCAAGCGGCGTTTGCTTTCATAATTATTTTAAAAGTAGTTACACTGAAGATTCGCCTACAGTTGATTTGTCAAGCTACATCAGCTGCAGCGGATTTAAATTAAATGAAATGAACCGTTATTTTGGACACTAAAGGCGTCCTTCATCAAATTAGATAATCTCCGAAGTATAATGGGCGCCTACGTGTGTGTGTAGCAATCTTGGACTCGTGTTTACTCTACGGTAACAAAAGTTGATTGTTTATGTTGTGTTAAGTGTGAACCACTTTCAGCTGCTTAACCAACGATGTTCGTGTTCAGCTGTGTGCGCTGAGTGGTACCAACAGGTAGGAGACAACACAGTTAGGAATAGGTTTATTTGCGGCGAAAGACTATTCTATTTCTCTCAGTCTTTATAAATGCATTGACTTGGATTGCTAGGCTGTTTACTAAGTGCGCCAACTAATCGTCTACCGGATGGAACACTTGACGGCTGTCGGCTTGCGTGGGATGCGAGGTAGAATAATGTTGTCTTAACGTCGATACATTAAGACAACTAACAGTAAATTAGCCACCGTGGGTTAGGTTCATTTCCTGTATTGATGCCGTCATGATTTACATGGGCTGTGCTTGGAGACGTTTAGGGGGATTGACCAATCGGATTAAGTAACGGAAATGTTGCTATCATGTAATTGAGCTGTCTATAAAGTAGGTGCAATTAATGAAACGAAACATTGAAAGTGACGTCTTGCATACGCCGCGTTCTCCCCGCTTAGATTCAAGTTGGTATGCTTTATGCTTGCGCTCCGGTGTTAATTACCCAAGTTTGGAGGTGTTTCTTCAGGGCGAATGTTTCCTCCCATTTCTCTTATTTTTCTAATGATTGTGTGGGAATTAAGTGTCAGTGCCAACCACTGATATATTACTGCTAATGATGATAATGAAACCACGGATCAATTGTTACGATCAACTCGTGCACACAGCAACGGATAATGTGACCTCGACAGAATCACATATTGACATTAGCGTGAGCTCTAATCCATCACTTGTTATCTAAATGGTCCAGTCTACCAGTGTGTGAATGCGGTCGATTACTAATGGAGGTTCAGCTTATTCAATCTGTTGGAAGTAACTCGATGGCGATGATCGCCAGTCCGATCCTTGTCCATGGGGACCACTTCTGTCTAGGTTTGGGCAGCTTAACAGCATTTAGCTTACATGTGATCACATTGCAACAAACACATGTTAGATTAAAAATTGCAAATTATTTTTATAATTCGAGCCACGTTCACCATGTTTCTCAGGCTTCGTGCTGATTAGAATTTTCTACTGAAAAGTTCAGACATTAGGCGATCGTGCTTAGTACTCAGAAAGAACTATGTATTTACTTTCGAATCGATCATGTAACAGGTAGCATAAGCACAACTCTTATGATTTAAAGTCTGAACGACCAGCTGTATTGATTTAAAAGGATCTGAAGAGAAGTTGACGCAGATCTAGTAAGGTATATCATGCATCGTGTGGTGCTGATAAAGCCATTCACAATTCAGCAACATAGTGTTGGGAAATGTTTTGAGTGTGGCGTTCCGGTTTACATCCAAATGATTACACGAATCTAACTTATCTTTGTGGAAATGAGTTTGTTGGTCTCTGCTTTGTGCAGTCCTCTTCGGTCATGTGCTGTTCATCTGCAAATTTCTAGCACCTTCCGGTTATGCACGCACGCTTGTTTAACACGTGGAGTCGTTGCCCAGCAAAAGTAAGAACAAAACGACAACGTACCAACGCATGATCTGAATCCAAGTATGTGCTCCAATAAGAACGACAGTCTTGAATGGAACCCCGCCACCTATAACTAACAGGCTATGTGGTCTATCTGAGACCAGGCCTGATTCGGAGAAAAGGGCGCCAAGTATAACAATGACGCGCACGATGCCTAAAACTAGTGCTGGCTAAAAATAACATGCCTAGCGCACAGCTGTAACAGTCGCCCGTCATTATCTGAGCGATGTGATGCTATCCCAAACCTGCCACCTAAACGAGATTCGGCCTTCATCAAGGCGGCCGACCTGGGCATTCATATCTCCGGCCAGAATGACCATGTCGACCGAAGGAGAGTGGCCAGATCCGAGTAAAATGCGTCCTTGACGCCGATGTCACTACAGTCAGTAGGAGCATAAGCAGACAATGAATAAATTTCTGAAAGTTTTGCGTCTAGAGCTGGTTTTAACAGAACCTGCTAAGCGGACGGCACAAAGTCTACTGTTAACAGGAACTTGCTATACCGTCGGTAAAGCATAAGTATCAAACCAGCTTAGAAAGGAACCTTAGCAGTTCTCACCGTAAAGATCCTAATAGCTGCCGGACCGGTATATCACAGGTCATTTATGAAATAGCTACTGTAACATGCTGCACAGGGTTTCATGGGTTGAATAAACACTGAATCTCGGAGAGATCCCTGGAGTTATTATAAGTCAAACGAAACATTCCTGTTGGCGGTTGACATAAAAGGTTTAGGAGAGAGAGGAGGAGGAGGAGGAGGAGAAAGCTGGAGCGTAGCCTGATCGCCGATCGCGTGAATTGGTTAATGAGAAAGTTAAGTAGATGGAAACAGCTTTTGCTTCAGGGACCATCGGCAGACTCTGGGCTTTTCTGTGTTACTGGTCCCAGGTGACCGTTTGTCAGCGAAGCTATCAGCAAAGCAGATGGCACATCCATCCATAACAAGGCCAGAAGGTTAGGGTGCTGGACGAAACACTGAGAATTATTTTAGCGGGTCTCCTGTTTTTACTGTGTTGCCGCCACAAACTTGCAATGTAGCACTCTTGTCGGTAGAGCTAGCAGCACCCACCGAGACTGGGGTCTGCGATTGCATTGAGGCTCTCATACGCAGTAGGATTGCTGGACCAGATGATGTCGTGTCGGCACTTTCCAAAGAAGGTAGAGAGGCGTTAGTAGAGGTCTTAACTCAGTTGTTTCAACTTGTGTGGACGACGGAGACCATCACTCCGTGTTGGGGTCACTCGCTAATAGTTCCCATATTTAAAAAAGGAGCCCGGGGCTCTTGAAAAAACCATAAGGGATTTAGTTTGACCCAAGTCATTTCTAGACTGCTGATATCATAA
>LOND01000002.1:642825-662354 GCA_014220965.1 Paragonimus kellicotti
CAGAGTGAGCATACAGTGATCCCAACAGATTCACGTATTTCCCTGGTACTTCCTTGCAAAGAAGACAGCTCCAGAGAACGTTACGAATCGAAGGCAGCTTTCAGTTGTCACCACTAAACCACTGCGAGCTTTTTTTTTCTCGCATTTGTTCATTCGTTGGTTACTGATGTCCGGGTGTGATATTTGCATACGGTCAGGCATAAGTTGTCGCTTACTATGACATTACTTGGTATTTAGCATGACATGTACTCAAGCACGCGTATAAATTGTGGAAGATTCATTGTATACTTTAATATGTGGTGTTCGTCAGGTGTGGGTCGAAATTTCACGTGATCGAACTTCATCGACATCAGCATAGACAGCAATACATCAGTGGTTCACACTGATGCTTAACTGCCACACAACCACGAAAAAAGCAAACCCTATATAGGAAGAGAGAAGAAAAAAAGAAGGGGACGGGAAGGGACCTAACTACTAAAAATAGCTACGTCTATATTCAAACATTCAACATCAAGGTGTTTACATCTTGCAGACAGGCTGTAGTTGAAAGTAAGGCGTGATCAAACTTGGTTGCGAACCACGTCAATTTGTAATGTGGACAGTTTCTGTCGTGATCCAATATTTAGCGAACGATCGATCCATCCACACTAATTTTGCCATTCGTTGGGAATTACACTTTCTCGCGACCACCTAACAATTTTTAACGTCACAGCTTTGAACTATTTCGAGTTAAGCACGGTAGCACTAGGACCAATTCACGAAGTATCTTCCATAGTATGACGCGGTGAATCGGTTGTACGGAGGGCCGCAGCATGTTGCGGTATCGGCTTTGGCTACCAATCAAACACTCGTCTTTTCCACTCTGGTTACTTTAAGCTCTTCTGTTTAGGTTTGAGCGGTCTGAAAATCCCGTTCAGTCCATGTGCAGTTTGGGTTATTACGTGACAGTTTGATGTTATGAATGTTGTACAGCTGACTATGGTACATTCTCATCTGCTTACGCGGATTGGTGATGACGAATTTGCGACCCAAGGTGGTACGTGGGTACGAAAACAGTTCATGGCAGTTGAATATATTGATTGCTCAAATCCCTGCATGCCCTGCTATTTTCTATTTGCCAACAACAACTCTGTAGTCTAAATGACTTGTCGTGTCGTTAACCCTACTGTTTGTTCTTGTTGCACACTTTGTGAAATGACCGATGAAAGTATGACAAATGTATTAACCTCGCAAAACACCTGTTTTTAGTCGATGGTCCCCATCAACCTAAACTTCGGACGGCGTAACTGTTTATGTGCAGATATGCGCAGTCGGATATTGTTACCTAAGGAGGCTTTTAACTGATAAACAAGGTTAATTTAATAAACAATACCACAGCGTTGTATCACCACTAAAGGCCATTTGTCCTGTTGTTCGACTTTGTTCATATGCGACCTAGAGGATTGATTCGACTAGGGCATGGGCTCTTGAAATACGGTACTACAGGTTTCAACCGTGTAAATTCTGATAGACGGTGTTACCACGGGCCTATTTGGTTTGCTCAGCAACTGTGGTTAACTAGTAGGACGTAATCGAGGTAGAAGAGCCAATGCGACTTTTGGTTGTCCAGTGCTATCATCGTCTTAAATGACTTTTTCAGAGGGAAGTGAATAGTTGTTTTTAGATTTTGAATTGAAACCCTCTCTTTAGCTGTAGCAGACTCTTAAAAGTCTGTTCGAGACAGATGATTGGTTAAGCACCCTATGAGCATAATTGTTAATTACTTTTATTCATGTCGCGGCCCTTATAGACACAAGTATTATGCTTTGGATCAATCGTTTATTTTGAAAAACGAAATACATAAACTTCTTTCAAGGAAAGAGTGAGTGGGGGCAACAAAAATAAGAGCAAGGGAAAAAAGAAATTCTAAATCAGTCTACCATCAAATATAGGGTGTTGCATTGTATTCCTTGTGAAACAAGTCAATTGCCCCTCAGTTAACGTGGCAAAGGCGGACAGCACTAGTGTCATCAAATAAGAAGGTTCTGTTGGTAGGTTAAAACGGCGAAAACTGAACTTTTGGCCTCTCCTTGACTCAGTAGCCGTCCGGGGTGTTAGAAAAATTAGGGCTCACACATCGGGACGGTGTGATAGTTCATAATGAGGTCTGCCAGCAAAAAGCAGCAATCGATGCGAAGCCGCATACACAATGGTGACCTCAATCTTCAAGAAACCGACGATGGCCAATGGACAAATCAATAACTGCACAAGTGAACAGTCTTCGTCAAATAGGAAGAGTGAATGACTCCACAGTGCGTAATGATCATCAGAGTATGAAAGACTGAGTCCACATGATATCCCGTGGTATGGAGGGCATATTTTGAGTCGGCCCTTATTTTACCACATAGTCATTCTAGACAGCCTGGCTTCAATAACCCTCTACTTTGCTGGTGTTAAGTAACACAGATTTGTCGCCACGAACCGCACTCACTTAAGGTTTGGTGAACGAGATTGGCATTAGTATACGTAACTCCTCGTGGACTTCATAACCGAGGTTGTTCAGTCTTTTATCCAGGTCGTCAGTCACGCGGTTGCGCCGAACACAGGGCAAATCTTGTGTGGTTGGCACGATTGAAGAATATGAACGAGGCTTTCTGGTTATCCACAGTTGCCGTAGCAGGTAATTGAGTGGTCATCTCGGCTGTCTCGTTACTTCCGGATCTCAATCAGTAGAAGGCTGCATCAAGGCTGGATAGCACGAATTATGTCCATGGGGAAGATGCAATCCGGATAAAACAGCCGGCAATCGAAAAATGAAAAACGGATCATTTCCCCAAATCCACGGTCGTCCGACCTGCCGTAGTGCTTGTTAATTCATGTCATGAACTTCCTTGTTTGTCACTTTCACATTCTGGATGCGTACTAGTGTTGTGACCGCAAAGACGCTTGACCAGCAAATTCGTTTATTGCACGAACTCCCGTACAGGTCATGTTAAACATGGGACCACAAACGTGTACACTCATTTGCACGGCTGATATGCGTTCACATACATTGGGTAGCAGTACGTTGTCATTCGCCCTGGTGGCACTTCTCCCATAGCGCGTGCACACTATTCCAATATTCACTTCTGGTCCGTCGTCTTCCTGGCGTTGGGGCTTGCCCTTTGTTCCCGAATGTCGCTTGTGAGTAGTATACTACTCACAACGAAACTGCCTGTTATACAACACTAGGACGTTGGTATTCTTCATGATAGCTTAACCATGCTCCGTGGGACTAGATTTTGACTGAAGAGCAGTCTCTCCACTCGTTTTCACGGACTGGGCTGGGATGATGGTGGTTAGCCTGGAACTGCAACGTCCGCTACGGCGAGTTGAGGTGTGGATGTAGCTTACTGGTATGTCCGTGGGGATTCGGAATCACAGTCGAACAAATGGACAGATTTGCGAATCTTATGTTGGACTCGTGTCAAAATTAACGAGTACTTCATTTTCGGATGCAGATGCTGTCTCAACAAGTGGACACGATAATGTGGCTTCAGTAATGTTTAGGTGATTTCATACAGTGTCGTACGAAGTTGTATTCGGTGGTCACTGGAAGCTTTACTCATCCAGATGAACGTTACCTCTAAATTGATCACTCAGATCGTGACTGGACTGCGTCGGAGCTGAAATGAATGCATTTCTGAACGAGAATTGTCATGTTATGTTTATGGTTGGTACGGATGTCCATCAACTTCGTCCTTTGATACTGATCTTTAGTTTGGGTAGCTGCAGGGTACTGGATTCAGCTGCATACTTCTCTGAGAGTCTGGTTGTATTCTCCGTCAGAGGAATGAGATTAGCTTAGGTGAAACCGCTAGCCACGGTGTCGTGGAACCGGTAGCCAGGCCAGTATTTCAAACTGTCATAATACATAGGCGGGGTGATAATAGGCCACGCTGGCGAGCCTCATCAAAACAGAACAGTCACGCGTAGCTGACGCGTTTTGATAGAAATCAACACTGTAGTATGTTAGATGTGGAAGAGTGTCGAATGATTGAACCAATATTAGGATAAATTCCTATGAGGTTCAAAGCGGACACATTGAGCACGTCAGCGGAAGCCGTATATTGGCTGGGAAGTGTTCAGCAGGAGTTCTGCAGCAACACATGTAGTGAGGTCGCTTCTAAGCAGTCGTCGCGGTGTAGAAATACTAACTGAAGGGCGGATATTTGCAAGCGCGTGTTCCAACGGTAGATCATTATATTGTGGAAACAACGTGCCAGTGTCGTAGATACAATAATAAGTCTCACATCCATAGGAGAAATTGGATTCTTTACTGTGGAACAGACGCGATTCGGCAGTAGCGTAAGTGAACTGAACAATCTTCTGTCAACAGAAAGAGTTTCCAGTATCTCGTAATAGCCTCCGCTTCATTCGCATGAAGTGTTTTTGGGTAGTCGCTCGGCATAACTTGGAGCGGAGTTTCTTATGCACTTCACAGTGCGAGAGACCTCCATTGATCGGATCTGTAAGTAACTGGTAGAGGGACGTCACTGGACGAAATAATCACTGATTCATATATAGATGAACTGATTACACATCGGACCTTAACTCGTTGAATTCTTTTGTGAGACAGCGATCCAACTTGTAGGCTTCTTTCCTGTTTCAAAAAACTGCGAAGGTTGCGTCATTTTCCTGTTGATGGCATAGCGTCTGACCAGCTGCGTAGTTGTTTCCCTGTATTTGCTTCCTGTGGTATGATCTGTTGTATTCGGTGGTCGGACATGATTCCGAACACTGAGGTACTGCGGCGAGCGGACATGAACGGGATGGAAGCCATGTTGATGCTGAATCAGCTTCGTTGGCTGGGTCACGTCCGTCGGATGGGCGATGACCGTATTCCGAAGCAGCTTCTGTATGGACAACTGAGATCAGGTAAGCGAAATCCTGGTGGTCAAAAGCGGAGATACCAGGATGCTGTGCAGGTAAGTCTTTCACGTTGTAAAATTGATTTCAGATGTTGGGAAGACAGCGTTGAACCGGACGGTCTGGAGGAATACGATTCGGACGAACGTCCGCGAGTTCAACGAGCAGTTATTACGCGGCCGAGAACGGAAGCGCGCGGTACGCAAAGGAACCATCGGTGCCATAGGTCGTGGTGACATGACTATATGGCGTTGCGATGTGTGCGGCCGTGAATGCGCTGGCCGCCTTGGATTAGTAGGTCACCAGCGTACTCATAGTGCACCGTCGGCGAAGAGACGACGAGTACGTTAGGCTCAGGTAGGTCATATCAGTATATCCATTTTATCTCTGTTAATGATTGCATCGACCAAGACTATGGTCGTTTGGCAACTAATTCGCTCCTCTTTTCAGAAACTTGAGTGTCTGCGGTCTTGTGGCAGTTAAGCATCAGTGTGAACCACTGATGTATTGCTGTCTATGATGATGATGATGATGATGATGATGATGATGATGATGATGATGATGATGATGATGATGATGATGATGATGATGATGATGCGGTCTTCTACCCATTCTTATCTTCAGCTTTGTTGGTGTATTGTATGATGAATGGTTTGCCTGTTCTTTTCGTAGTCCACTCTGAATTTGTTTTCATTCTTATCCTCTCTGGAATGCAGTAACATACACTCGTATACTGAAATGCTTCTTGTATTACATTTTACATATCTTTCTTCTCAGTTTAGATCTTGTCATTGTAGTCTCTCTGTTTATTTTCCGAGAGATAAGGGTTTCCTTTTCCTGCTAGCCATTCAATTGGCTAACACAAGGCCTCACTCACACACCTACTGGTCTTATTCCTTCGGGTTTACACCGGATACGTGGTGTGTGAGTGGAACCACAAGTGGTGCAGCGCAAGCCACTTGGGGTGATGGTTTGAAGCGCAGGCGTCCTCTGGCTTCGGTCACTGTGACAGGCTAATCCGTTTCGGATGCCGCCAACCATGATCTGCTTTTTCCTTAAGAATATGTTGCTGTTCCGAGCAACTGAATTTAGTTTTGTACGGGGTTTTGTCGATCACGTTAAACACGGTCTTTCAGCGGTCATTCTGTGATGAGATGATCGATTGATTTGTTATGCAATATTCTAAGGTCCGACGGATTCAAAATATGATAAGGATTGTATACCAGTTTTCGGCTTTTTTGGACCTCAGACAGACAGTTGAAAAACCCTAGAAAAGTTATCTGTTGGCTTATCTTGTTATCGGGGTGGTGGGTGAGTCACTTTGACGTAAAATGCTGTAGATGGCCTACGTAATCTGTTGAATCAGAGAAGGATGCATTATCCGAATTGGTTAGTAGCTGACTGAGTTAACTGGGGCTGGTGCCGTAGGTAAACTGTTGCAGGAGACACTGGCCATTAGCACGAACAGAAGCTGAAAACCATTGCGGCTTGTGTACGATCCGTCTCGTAGCAGAACACATCAATATGGTAACCTTGTTTTATTAGCATGTATGAGCCCCATCATTTATCCAGACCTCTCAGGAATTTGTGCGTCATCTGGCACTTTGTTCACGTCACACTGTTGATTGCTTGGGTGACTTTTGCTGGATGCGGATGATTCTTTGGTCAAACAATTTCCAGAGTAGGTTACACCTTCCTCAGGGATCCTTCGATAGCTTACTGCCAGCCTAACATTGCGCACGGTTGAAAAATGATCACTCTAATCGACATGAATTTTCACTGAGTAATGGCGGCTAATGAGATAATTACCAACAAGAGGAAGCCAATTTCAAGATTTTTATCATCCACTACGTAAATGAATTAGTCTGACCATTATTTGCGCACTTTGACCTTTCGGATTGCTTTATTCAAATTCGGTTAGAATATCTTTCACTAATCTGTATGTTACTATTAAACGAACCCACTGCGAGAAACCTTGAAATGCAAGAAGCGTTAGGATATAACGGTTTTTCGCTTCCCGAAAGATGTAACTTTTCACAAACATTTTTGTAAACTTATTTTGGTAATCGAAGAAATAACTGAGAATGCCGACTTTTCTTTCGAACGTTCGACTGCATGAATGATGAGTTGGTATGCAATTGTTTATGACAACTATTAAAATGGAGGTCGGCTTTTAGTTTCCCCGCTGTTGTAGAGCCATCATGCTCATTGATATCAACTCTGCTAATTATGCTGTACATAAAAGTTACACATTAGCTTCAGCTGTGAATGTTATCCATACTGTTCATTGCACCATCTTTCTTAACAGGTTGGTATTGAGCTTGAAAGCTTCACCCAGCTTACGATTTTTAGTGTGTATCATCAGTCGGTTATTTCTTTCACACTAGTAGGCTTTATTATCTAAAATTCGAGACAGGTAATCGGTCTAGCTGTCCAGATGCACCTGGTCTTTTCACCACAGTACACTTGTTTTTTGGTAGATGGGCGTGAGCCTTATCTGCGAAATGTTCAGTGCATGTTTCCTACACAGCCCTCGTATGTGGTTCCAACCCACAGCGAAATGAAATAACATGACAGGTTTCACGAGCAAGTAGTATGTGTACAACGGTGTTTGGAAACATAAAAAGTAGTCGACTTCAGCCTACTTTGGAACTAAGACTACAGCTAAGGCGGCTGAGGAGGAATAAGCGAGGCGCATTGTGGCTCACTTGGAGCTGATAGGAACCACGTTACTCAGTGGTGTTTTGAATTTTCGAACGTTCGAACTAACATTCGAAAGAAGAAGAAATAAAAGATCCCGAACTTTAAAAGAACAGTTGTCGATAAAGCAGTGGAATCCGCCGCGTGTGGTGATGAGTTCTTAGCAGGCTCACTATGACAAGCGTACTTAGAATCCAGTAGGAGGAAATTTATGAGTACAGCCGGTAACCTTAGCAATGCTACACAATCTTCTGTTACAACACATTAGTTTCCAATAGATGATTGTTTTTTAGTCGTTCCTTATTTTTCGTAGGTTTGGAAAGATTAACCGATTTCATCGAAGAATATAAATGCCCTTTGAAACACTTTACATGAGAGATCAGAATGACGGACAAATTGTTGGATGAACAGTCAAACATTTGTGAACGATTATCTACTGTTCAATTTTGCGCATTCGGGATCTGCGAGTGTGCGGAATAAACAAGAAACGTGTAAATTGAATGTCGCTTGTTTTTGTTCGTAGGTTTTGCATTCCGCCTGACATCCCAGCTAGCGCTTTCCTTAGAGAAACACCAAATTTGAGTTTCGCCTGCTCGTTAGAGGTCCTTTGTTGTGCATATCCTTACCATTACCAGGATTCGAACTCCAATCTAAGTGTTCGTCATACAACCCCGTTGGTTACTCTGCTACTTACCGAATTATAATTATTATTTCAAACCGTTATGAGGTTAACATTTGCAAACAGTTAACGTCGGCGGGCCAACGGTATCCAACCGCAGCAACATAATCTAATGAGATTCAGAATGGCAATTGGTTTGTGTTTGTTGACAACAAAGACTAATCTCACAAGAACACTTTTGTCTAATTGGTGATAACACACGTGTGGTTGTTTTATAAACATGAATTTAGGTATGAAGTCATCTACTCCCGATTACTGGTTTTATCCTGCTACTCACAATCAGTTTCACGTGGATCAGATATGTGCTGATCATGAGAAAGTTGGATATCATCAGCACTGTTGATAAAAACATAAATTTTCGGCTTCGAATTTGAAGACCAACTTTTCTTTGCCTAGATGCGACAGGATTTATTAACTGTGAAGTGCCAGTACTCATCACTGTCATTACACCAACTGAAATACAAAACTTTACAATTGAACTGTACTACTTATGCGATGATAGTAACGCAATGCATTTAATAAGCTTACGCGAGATATATTCTGTGAAACGAATTCATACGCGTGTCCTAACAAGAGCGAAACGTGCCTTCTGTACTTCTTTCCAAATAGAGATGACAGAGAGATCTATGGGAGTCCGAGAGTTGAAATCAACTGTAGGTGATGTTCGGTTCATTTTAATCCGGAACCCTTAACTAGTTGATGTCACACTGATCCGAGGGAGAATCGGTTGTCAAGTGTGAGCTGCTGCCAAACTATTGTGTGTTATTTATTTAGTATAAAAACACAGGGGCAAAGCCATTTTTGTGGCTTGGCCTCCTCCCACTGATGGACTTGACAAAATTCATCCGTGATGATTTTACATTGACTTCAAGGGTGAGGATTTGGAGTAATACAGGATGTTAAGGATTTATCATGGACGGAATTGTCATCCTGTATTTTCGACAAACTAAAAGATAAAGAGCATCTCAGCGTGAAGAATGAATATTGGCAATAATGAATAGCAGTTTACTGCTCGTGGATATTGGTTGGAGTTCCATAATCCCATCATGAGCATCAGCGTACCTCTCTGTCACCTAAATAAGCACGCCCTGCCTGACTAAGAACCTCAAGCTGGATAAACGGAATTGAGCTAAAAATCATGGTTGTGCGTTGTGAACCAATTTCACATGGGTTCAAAGCATCTCCTTAGGCAGTAGATGACTTCATGACCTATTTCTTTCCTGTCCCTTGATGGGGATTATAAAGGACGTTGGTCACCAGAAAAGTCCTGGGTGGAAAGACTGTTCCAGTTTCGCATGAAGAACCGTATTGCATAATTAACATCACTGTCTAGGTGTTGCGTGGTTGACAGAGGGCGACACGTTTCATCACAGCCTATTCATATCCGAAAACTGGAATGTGCGGCGGTAAAGTAGGTTTACAACAGGGGCAAATGCATGCTTTCACTGTTAGGATACAGAGTTGTTTATTCACAGAACCGCTAATCCCTATGTGCTATACACCGCAATGAAAAGTTTCAAAATGGGTGAACAGTAAGCTATGTATTTTTCTTCTCAAAACAATTAATTCTGAGAAATTTGAGTGAGAATCCCCTTCAGACCATTTGAGCTCAATAATGAACTCCAAACGGTTTTCATAATTTGCTTTTGGTTTCCCTCGTGCTAATCGTGAAGCTCAGCGATTCGGCTAACCAACTATATCTTTTGAATTATATGCATCTAAATAGTGAAAACCAGATCACGCAGTGTAACACAGTTCGCTGCCAGAGTATTGACGCTATTTTAGTTTTCGATTGTGTAAGTCATGTGCATGTCTTACTGGGCCTTTGGCTCATGCTTGTTTCTGTTGTCTCCTTTCACAGGACTGTCGTTGGAACCCTTACTTCAGAAGAACGCTTGTCCCCCGGTGTCTCCACGTTGCACAAAGTTGGTTACGACTATAACGGGTAATCGAAACAAGAACGTCCGGCATGCCTGTTACAATAATATATGTAGAAATGTGAAGATATCAGGTGAGTTGTAATCAAGGGAAGCAAGATTACTATTAAGTTCAAGCTCTATATTCTCCCCCTCTGTTACTGTCTTTTGATGATTAATGCAGTTACTTTGTTTGGCGTTCACGGAATTGATGGGCAACAGTGTGACTTTTTCGATAACTACGAGTGGGACCAACCAGTCGTTATTACTACAATGACAGAACTACTCGGGAATGAAGAATGCCGGATAATGAAGGAAGCAAGAATAATCGGATGGGATTAGACGACCTATACCGCTACCTTGACGAGGTGGTCGGGCTTGTGTGCTGTTTCTACGGAAATGTTTGATAAAAATCAGTTGATGTTTTTTGTTAAACTATTCTAGACCGTTTGGCCGAATGAACCAATCAGTCATAATCATGAAAAATTCAATCGCTGTTTTTGTGGCCAACTGAATACCTGAAAGATTCCCATTCTACTGAAAGGGACAAAACTCGACCCCTTTCAGTTACCACTGGTCAGTTTTTTTGCACACTGAGACGTGCCCAATGTAAGTTGGGTTGGTTGCGGTTAGACTTAGTTTGCTTAATCCACTTATCTCTCCAATATCCTTAAGCATCCTTCTTTTACTTTCGCCCTCTCAAAGATACTGAATTCTTTAATCAACTTTACTAAAGCCATTGTGTTTTTGGTTTATCATTCTTTGTGGATGGTTAAACACGGGATCAGATACGCTTGAATATTTTCAGCTACTCCATTCTGTAGCTGTCTGATGAGGCTCATAAGTATCGTTCATAGTGACAGTGATAATTGCCCGTCGTATCTGATATGAGTACTCCCGTGATGGTAATGCAATGAATTAGGCTGATATGGCAGTTGATTCAGTTAGCTATTCAGTCCCATATTTGAAGCTCCTTAAGTACGATCTAACTGATTCTCTACTTGTGACTCACTGACTCTTCCAGGGATCGCCTGTACAATTACAAGATGAATAACTTGCTTTCTGACTGATTGACTGCACAAAAAGTTGTACACTAAAACGTTACGCAATGGTACGATTGATGACTTCTTTATGTTTGAAATCGCAACGTTCGCAAACTCCTCGTTGTTGATATAGACTAATGACCAGAAAATTTGAGGCATTATGCACAGTGTAACTGAAAGTAAGGATCACCAAATGAGTCCAAACTTTCTATACTGCTGGGACACAGGCATCTGGCTGCTATCCAGTGCGATCAGGCGTAAGATAATTTATTTCCACCACGCATGCTGTAGATTACTTCTTGTCAAGAACTTCCTGAGTACTATAACCCGTAAGTGGGATCTAAGAATGATCGTTTCAAACGATCTTCTTCCACCCCTAATCTACACTCCCGCGATGGTGAACGTTAATTCGGCACCTAGATTGTCCACTAAAAGGCTTGTGACGTATTGTACCGGCTGTTTTTCAACGTCGAGCTTGCAGATAAACCTTTAACCGAAGCTACAAAAGAAGGCGTGTAGCTTCTGTCGGTTGTTGCCCCTACCGAGAACTTACAAGGTTCCACTCCCTATAAGATCCTGACAGATGGGTCACGTATTTATGCAATATAGGCATTCCGGAAGCAACGTAATCTTAGAATGTAGGATACTCCACCAATCACTCCATCCGTTACGAAACTTACTATCACTCAGACAAAATCTCTACTTCTGGAGGAGCTCACTGAGGTTGAAGCATCAACTGAGTTTTTTGACCTGCAAGCTCGTTCGGTGTTCGGGTGTACACAGTTTGGTACATTCCACTAGAGTCTGTCGTGACAATATTACCAAACGACTAGCTTAGTTGCAAGTCCAACATATGCAACTAGGGGATCAAATTGTTTTCAGTTAACTTGGCCACCAGGACCATTCCGTTAGACTGGCGCTGCACCAGATCTTTCGCCATTTCACCTAGTCAGCCATGTTTCTTGGCACACTGAAGTGTATGGACACTGTCTCTTATAGACCGTAGTTAGCCTGTTTCAGAAAGAAGCACCGTGCTTGACCTTCGTTCTTGTCGGAGCTCGTCAGTAGTGCACATGCTCGTCACGGTCTTGACTAGAACTCTGACCACGCTTTCATGAGATAACCTTGTTGATCACAACGCCGAAGACCTCACATTGGATATGACTGAATCGTCATATTGTGGTGGATTATCAAGCCGGAGGTGAGAGTATTCCAACACTTGGCGGAATACCTCAACGCGGGGGAGGTCCGTCCAAAAGCCCACAGCGAGCGGATCGGGGACAACGTGGGCGACCGGATGAGTCATCGCTCGACTGGATCGGACCAACGGGCGAGGCATGGCAGGCAAAATAGGATGGACGACCAGATCGGGGGCGCGATTATTCCAACACAGGAATATCTCAACACGGTCGCGGAATACAGTCAAAGCCCACAGTGGATAGATTGCGGACAACACGAGCGACCGGACGAGCCATCGCTCAACAAGATCGGACTAACGGACGAGGAGTGGCAGGCGGAAAACCCCCCGGTAGAAGGCGCCGATCACACACGTAAACCGGGCAGAAGTGCACACGACGCGTGAGCGGAAACCTGGACGTGTTGTGGACTGGAATGATGACTCATAAACGCGAGCGCGTGCGTAGCGTGGTAACTAGCGTGTTGGACAATAAAGATTGTGCTTTATTGGACGCCTTCTCGCTACAATATGTAAACGCCCTAATGATAGCGAAACTCGTTTATAGTGTTTCTTTTCAAAAGCGGCTGACTGGAATGTCTGTGAGAATGTGACAGTTGCAATCAGTTGTGTGGTGTTAAATCTATTTAAAACCAAAATACCTTAATACCAATAGACAGTACTTATGTTTATTCTGATCTACGCGACTGTACTATCTTTTCTCCGCTCACATTTCTATTGTTTCTCCTCCTGTACTTGACGACTTTCCAAATTCAATTGTGCTATCCGTTTGTTAGTCACTCTGAACCGTCCACCTCGGAATCTGTTGCACGTAGACAGTTTTAGTTTCGTTCAATCTGTAATGTTCCTATTATTCGTATGATGCAACTGGGCTATATTAGCGAATACGATCCAGCCATTTCAATTCTTCAGTAGAACCAGTGCGTTTCGAGAAATTATCGAATCCGGCTGTCTACCACAACCGTTAAAACTCTGATATAACCTAACTTCACTTGCTAAAAATCGCTTTATCCAATATGTGGAACTATCTTGACTCAAATTACATCAGGTAACCGGTTCGAGAACGTTTGCTCGCATGACGTGTTAGTTGTTACTTGTTGATCGGTTTGATACCCCTATACTTTACCCTTCTTCCGTTTATCAGTTAGTGATAAATATGTAAAATTGTGATGTATTTACTCCAGTGATGATGAGCTTATAACCAACTTGTTCATCCCACCGTGTTTTTCTGTACTAAACGGGAAATAACAAATAACGTTAAGTTTGTTAATACTGACCAACTCTTTCATACCCTGGAGCTTCAGTGTCTATCACGTGTGTGTAATGCCGTCTTATTCCGACCTAATTAGAATTTAAAATACTCGTGGCTAATCAGAATGATTTTTAGATGAAAGTTAACTTGCTCAACCCGATTTGTATTCCGAAAACATGAGGTGATCAGCTCATGTTGAGCGTGATACGATGGATTATTGTATGCATAATTAAACGATAACCTCATACTGAGCAGTTTTGTAAGGCCCCAATGTTAAACTAGGCGAAGTTTATTTCTTATGTGTACAGATAACTTTTATCGTATGTAGTTCAGTTCATAGCATCACGCTGACTGTTTATAGATGGGAAATATTGGATCAACCTTACATACCTCAGAATTACTTAGTAGGTATCACCATATATATATATATATATATATATATATATATATATATATAAGCAACGCTGCCAATGCAATCATCTCAGCGGTCAAAAATGCCACAAAGTTGAATAGCTGTTTGCTGGGTAGTAACAGTTTATACAGGTTAAATAAGAAAAGGTTTTAGCGATGCGAATGAACCTTAAGTCTTTACTTGACAGCAGGTCAAATCCCTTTAATTGCTATCCAACCACTACAACAATTTTTGCAGACATAATGAGGATAGCTGGAAGAATTTTGTAGACCTTCAACGGTTCGAACTTTTTAAAGACTGTTTCTAAGTGGAACGTTTTTTGTTAGATTAGACAATATATCGGCAGGTGACGGATAGAGGAAGACTGACAATGCAGCTACCCAACGCGAGCTCGTGGTTACCGAGGATTAGAGTAGTAATGAAGGAAAAAAGCCGAATGAGCACTATATCGAGAGGAATCATTGTTTACCAGTAGGTTGTGCTCTTATATATCCAATGGGGTGATGGTTGTTTTTTGAGCACAAAATGTGACCTTTGTTGGTTCATCAACTGCTTCCATAATGATGTCCAAATGCGCGCTCAGACGAGGTACGAATTACAGCGTTTTCATCAGTCCCATATTTATTGTTGATAGGCCTCATGGTTATTCACTAAAACAGTATACTTCTGGAGAGCATTCAAGAATGAAACAGTCCTTATGATATAGTAAAAATGTAGTATAAGAAGCCACACTGACCTCTTTTCCTATAGAATGTTTAAGGAATAGATCAAATAACAATTGTTGACGGACGTATATCTGAAGAGATTGAGTTCGGGTGTTGGTAAACTTTAAAACTGCTTTCAGATAACAAAATGAAAGACGGATCTATTAACAACAGTTAATGGAAGTATGAAACCTTGAATTTATTCAACAGTTAACACTAGACAGAGTAAGAGTGCAGTCCTTGTATCAATGATGGTACTACACACCGAAACACAATCAGTTCGAGTCCGTTCAGTCTAATCTGTTTCAGGAGTGGACGAGTGCTATGATAATTGAATACTCCATATCTTTATTATTAAACATTCGAGGTTAGAGTGGAATCATCAGTCTTCGAAGGTTTAACCAACATTTTCTGCAAGTCAAACGATGTTATTACACTGTCGGTGGTAAACATAATGCGCACACGGTTTCACCAGAAAACCCATTGTTTTCGGCTGACAGTCGAACTTAATGTTAAAAAACTGAGTTATTTAGAAACTGTAATAGTTAAGGACTAACAAATGAACCGTTAGCACCAGTTTGCTTCGAAATCTGTCCCTATATGAAGAGAGATAGAAGTAAGGCAAAATTAGAGGAGAATTTAGGCAGCGAAGAAAGTCCAAACTTTGTAAGGATGAAAAAATCAGACAAAAAAGGTCCACTGTATTTATGCATGTCTCGAGAGGTTTATCAAACATTTTAGAATTTGTCGCCTGTGAATGTCAGAAAATAATTAAAGAGCAGTGCAAGCACTGGAAATCTACGCAGCTATTGATAAGACGGTGAAACAGTGAAAAGATTGAAAACAACCTGTTGCACAAAGGAAAAAAGAGAGACGTAACATTCTTGAGAACGGTATTTGCACGAAGAAATCAAGTGAAAGCACTGTTAATGCCGAACTCTTCTGGAAACAAAAGACAAACGTGTTATGCAGTTGAAAACGATGATTGGTGTTGATTGTGTCCGACTAGTTTCCTTGTTTAAATAGACCATTTTGAAAAGCAAACGAAAGGAATGAATACGGGAGTCAAACACTTGAAACAGTAAATGGGAACCTACTTTCAACATTCAAAAACGTGTTATTGCGTAAGATCTAGGCTGTTTCATTCCAATAACCGTTGCTCAATTTACCAGTCGTTTATAGCAATTTTGCGAGGGGAACCAAAACAACGATTCATTCTCTGATGAGTAGTCGGGGATTTGGTTAATTTCAAGTTGAACATCACCCACAATTGATCGCAGCTGTCGCATTCCCATAGACTTTCCAGTCGGCCCCTTTCGAAAAGAAGCACTAGACTCGAGTTTCGCTCTCATTAGAGCTCGTCAGTAGTGCATATCCTTGCCACTGCCGGGACTAGAACTCCGGCCATGCTTTCATGAGGAGCACTAGCGAGAGATCATGGCAGGTATATACGATTGATAACACTGGCTACACGTTATATTCTTCCGTACTTACTGCAATTTTGTAGACAAAGTTTTCTATGGTGAATGGGTTGGCATCGGCCAACACGTTAGGAAGACCGAAGTTGTCCTTTTCTAAATAAACCTCACATATCAAACCACTTGTTGAAGAACTGCACTTGATTGTCTGGCTTGGACAGTTTTTGATGGACAGACCATTTTGAATGATCCACCGAACAAGTGTAAATCAACTGATGGTAAGTCTGCGTTATTTGCTTGCTCCTGGTCACCTTTGAGCGATCCACAATACTCTAGTAAAAATTGGGCCGGTGTTATGGATCAACCATTCACACTGTTTATAAGCGGTGATCTAGGCATTCATTTTGTTTGTGCCTAAGAGATAAGATTCTTATTTCTGTAGCCCCTTGTTCATACGTGCCTCAGTAGTTTCTGTGGTACCCAGCATGTTGTCTGTATGTTCAGATTCTGCTTTGTACCATTCAGTACTCATCCCCAGCAGGACTCATTGGTTTAATTACCAGACCAATCCAACCATAGATGCTGCTGCTGACGTTCTTGGCTAACCGTACTTCAGCGCATTCTCAACCACGGCTGTGTGGTTCTGTAATGGAATTCAGTAACACTGTGCATGCCCTCAAAAGGATCATCGTCACACTGCCCATTAGCTTCCAAAAGAAAATGATGTCTCATGCTAATAAATCCCCTTGCCCAGTTCTTATTTCCCCGTTACTACTGAGTCAGTGGACGAAGGAATTATTGAGAACACCGTATGCTTCATTTCACTTGTTTTTTTTTTTACAGCGTCATCATCACCTTTTCCTTCGCTAAGGATGAAAAGCTCAACGAGCCTGTTAATCCCAAGCTCTTTGCACTTTGTTGACTGCTTCCAAGGGCAAGAAGACGTACGTTTATCACATAAACTAGAGTCTAATCTGTTATATAGTTGCAAAATAATCACGGGTTTCTGGAAGGTGTTTTCATGTCATACCGACCTAAACTTTTAAAGGTAGCAGTGAACGGAAATGTTTGATAAAAATCAGTTGATGTTTTTTGTTAAACTATTCTAGACCGTTTGGCCGAATGAACCAATCAGTCATAATCATGAAAAATTCAATCGCTGTTTTTGTGGCCAACTGAATACCTGAAAGATTCCCATTCTACTGAAAGGGACAAAACTCGACCCCTTTCAGTTACCACTGGTCAGTTTTTTTGCACACTGAGACGTGCCCAATGTAAGTTGGGTTGGTTGCGGTTAGACTTAGTTTGCTTAATCCACTTATCTCTCCAATATCCTTAAGCATCCTTCTTTTACTTTCGCCCTCTCAAAGATACTGAATTCTTTAATCAACTTTACTAAAGCCATTGTGTTTTTGGTTTATCATTCTTTGTGGATGGTTAAACACGGGATCAGATACGCTTGAATATTTTCAGCTACTCCATTCTGTAGCTGTCTGATGAGGCTCATAAGTATCGTTCATAGTGACAGTGATAATTGCCCGTCGTATCTGATATGAGTACTCCCGTGATGGTAATGCAATGAATTAGGCTGATATGGCAGTTGATTCAGTTAGCTATTCAGTCCCATATTTGAAGCTCCTTAAGTACGATCTAACTGATTCTCTACTTGTGACTCACTGACTCTTCCAGGGATCGCCTGTACAATTACAAGATGAATAACTTGCTTTCTGACTGATTGACTGCACAAAAAGTTGTACACTAAAACGTTACGCAATGGTACGATTGATGACTTCTTTATGTTTGAAATCGCAACGTTCGCAAACTCCTCGTTGTTGATATAGACTAATGACCAGAAAATTTGAGGCATTATGCACAGTGTAACTGAAAGTAAGGATCACCAAATGAGTCCAAACTTTCTATACTGCTGGGACACAGGCATCTGGCTGCTATCCAGTGCGATCAGGCGTAAGATAATTTATTTCCACCACGCATGCTGTAGATTACTTCTTGTCAAGAACTTCCTGAGTACTATAACCCGTAAGTGGGATCTAAGAATGATCGTTTCAAACGATCTTCTTCCACCCCTAATCTACACTCCCGCGATGGTGAACGTTAATTCGGCACCTAGATTGTCCACTAAAAGGCTTGTGACGTATTGTACCGGCTGTTTTTCAACGTCGAGCTTGCAGATAAACCTTTAACCGAAGCTACAAAAGAAGGCGTGTAGCTTCTGTCGGTTGTTGCCCCTACCGAGAACTTACAAGGTTCCACTCCCTATAAGATCCTGACAGATGGGTCACGTATTTATGCAATATAGGCATTCCGGAAGCAACGTAATCTTAGAATGTAGGATACTCCACCAATCACTCCATCCGTTACGAAACTTACTATCACTCAGACAAAATCTCTACTTCTGGAGGAGCTCACTGAGGTTGAAGCATCAACTGAGTTTTTTGACCTGCAAGCTCGTTCGGTGTTCGGGTGTACACAGTTTGGTACATTCCACTAGAGTCTGTCGTGACAATATTACCAAACGACTAGCTTAGTTGCAAGTCCAACATATGCAACTAGGGGATCAAATTGTTTTCAGTTAACTTGGCCACCAGGACCATTCCGTTAGACTGGCGCTGCACCAGATCTTTCGCCATTTCACCTAGTCAGCCATGTTTCTTGGCACACTGAAGTGTATGGACACTGTCTCTTATAGACCGTAGTTAGCCTGTTTCAGAAAGAAGCACCGTGCTTGACCTTCGTTCTTGTCGGAGCTCGTCAGTAGTGCACATGCTCGTCACGGTCTTGACTAGAACTCTGACCACGCTTTCATGAGATAACCTTGTTGATCACAACGCCGAAGACCTCACATTGGATATGACTGAATCGTCATATTGTGGTGGATTATCAAGCCGGAGGTGAGAGTATTCCAACACTTGGCGGAATACCTCAACGCGGGGGAGGTCCGTCCAAAAGCCCACAGCGAGCGGATCGGGGACAGCGTGGGCGACCGGATGCATCATCACTCGACTGATTCGGACCAACGGGCAAGGCATGACAAGCAAAATAAGATGGACGGCCAGATAGGGGGCGCGATTATTTCAACACAGGAATATTTCAACACGGCCGCGGAATACAGTCAAAACCCACAGTAGATAGATTGCGGACAGCACGAGCGACCGAACGAGCCATTGCTCAACAAGATCGGACTAACGGATGAAGAGTGGCAGGCGGAAAACCCCACGGTAAAAGGCGTCGATCACACCGTAAACCGGGCAGAAGTGCACACGATGCGTGAGTGGAAACCTGGGCGTGTTGTGGACTGGAATGAT
>LOND01000003.1:8896-25184 GCA_014220965.1 Paragonimus kellicotti
TGTCGTCGTCTGAACGCCACCATAGGCAAACAAATGATGGTTCCCTTGCTTCCCTTACGAATAGAACAGGGTTGGAACCCATTAATAAACGGTGCTCAGGACTATTTTGACCCAACCAGTTCGAAGGAATGTAGGGGCAAGGAGAAGAGGTATATAGTGTCCACAGTTCATAGTTATATTTTTTAACTTCATTTTTGTGCGTTTTTGTACATACCGCTGTGTCAACTTCATCTGTACACTTGTTTGCAGGCATCACCAGCATTCTCTAGTTTGATCGGCAACAAGAACAAACGGAGTTTTCGCACACCGTTCTGTTCTTCTTCGTTTTTGTAGATGTTTCGGCTAGTGAAGAAATTGCACCGTGAAATATTTTAGCCTCGCGTATCGGCTGATCTACCGGCGCTCAACATTCGTCACCCCAAGCCGCTTATGGAATTATCTATCGGTCTTCTTTCGAACATGCTCTCTGACGCTGTCCTTCTGCCGTGGCTGGCCTATTCAACTCAACGGACCTTGACTTACTGGTGAGTCGTTCCTATCTTGCTGATACCTTCCTCGTTTTATATGTTCGCATAAATTCCAGGCCTATTCGTTAACGTCACACCTCTTCTTTGGTGTTACCATATTTTGATCAGTATTTTATCCGATTGATTAGACCACTACAGGAAGGATTGTGTTCTAACCTGCCTTCAGTCGAAAGCCATTCGCCTCGGGGTCACACATTCGATGAGTAACGAAGTCGTGCCTTATGGTTCTTATGCGTTACATTCAGAGGCGCGGTTGCCCCATTAGCGCTTATTCCGACGACGGATCCAACTTCACCGCTGCAGACAAATAACTCAAGTGATGGACAGCTAGGTTAGATCGTGACCCTATCAACAAAAAATTACTACAAGGGCATATTCAATGGCATTATAATCCACCCTATGCCATCCATCGGCGAGGTATGTGAGAACGGCTTATACCGTCGGTACGGCGCACCCCGAGGTCGATTTGCGTTGAATAACTCCCGATGGCGAGACCCTGTGTACTCTTCTTGTCTGTGTGAAAAAGCTATTGAATAAGAACCCGTTAGTGTCCGTTACATCAGATGTCTTAGACGGGTCGGCATTGTCACCTAGGAATATTTTGCTGCTCCAAGGTTATCGTTGAATTTGGTCCGATCAGACGACGCTACAACCGTTCAACCAAAGGTGAAAGCAAGCCAGCTATCTGGTTGGACGATTTCGGAGTCGCTGGACGAAACAGTACCTCCTTACATCACAAGCACGATGAATGTGATTGGTAAGTAACGGTATTTCCGCCCGAAAGACTAAGTATTGGTAACTTCAAAACCCCTGCCAAGAAATGCATGATCTTTCGGTGTGATAGTTTGTTTTGTTGCTGACGGAGACGGTTTATTGCGGACCGCTATAATGAAGACGATGTCCGGTGGAAGAAAGCGAGATATCAGACGTCTGTACGTTTTGGAGGGAGGAGGGGTGCGGGATGTTAGTCACGAAGATCGACTTGTGCCAAAATGTACTCTCCAACGTCGGACACTGAGGGCGGTCACAAATAGTAGGAGTCATTGAGAACGGCTTTCACTTCACTTTAGTTTCTAGGGGTTGGTATCGCACTGTAGGCCAGATGTACCTTGGAGTTTAGGTCTGATGACCTAGCAGCTATTCTGGTTGGGAACCAGAGCTGGACAAAATCGTCTTTTCACGGGTACACTTTAGTTTTGTTCGAGTTTTATGGCCCGGTGTATTGACTTTCGAAGTTCAGTCAGCTGAAATTCCGACCCAACCCTAACCACCCCCGAGCGATTAGTTCTGTATATTCTACGTTTCTTGTTTCTGGCCGTTAATTTTACCTTGACCTGGAGGTTTTCGTTTTATCGCGTCAGCTCGATGATTGTGCGGATAACCAGTTGCCGGCCGTTGTACTTTGCTTGAGTGGTGCGTGCATCACCTTTTTTGGAGCTCGGCTCGTCCCCATTGTTTTGAACTTGTTGACTGCTCAGGAGAACTCTGTTGGGTATGAATGACATATTATGTGATTATAGTTCATCTTTGGCTTGTGTTAACACCGGATTGTAATTCATTTCCCGGAAAACGATCCGTCGTTCGAAACTGTTGAGATTGTCTAATTTAAAACTTTAATAATTTGTTCAGTGACATTGTGATCCAATCTAGTTTTGGTTATTTGGGATCGTTGGATTGTCGCTACGTCTTGATCAACGTTTTCGTGGACAATCGCATAACCAACACTAGCACCGGGGCTCCACCACTCTGCACCATATAACTTTATATCGAATGGCCGTCAAAATGAATTTTTCAGATTGTCACCCTGGGCTTTCTCAAGCCCAATCCGAAAGATGTGGTACCCAGCCCCTAAGTTGTGTGTCAAATTTTATTCCATCGATCATATCAGACATCTCATTACTCACGGACCATGCAATAACCTGAAAACCAATCGCGTTTGCAGCCCTTGAGGTACAATAATCTCTAGTTGTTGAAACAGTGCGAGGGTCAAAGTAAAGAAGGTCCAAAAACTTGCATCTCATTCGTCAGTAAGCGTAAGCCTAACGGTAACAGAGTGATCAAATTTTTCTTTCGAGACGTCATTTTTGGGCTATTGACGTGACAACAATCGCAGGTGAACAAACTGAGGGGTATTAACACAGAAACTTGAGGGGCTATCACGGTGGTCGCGTAAACGAAACGTTCGAAGGAACACTTCCAAACGTTAGCCGGTCACAGGTGGCCGAGAATCTTTAACAGCATCTGCTTCTCAGGTTCGGCTCATCATTAAGTGTTAGGAAAATGATTTCAGTGATTTCAAATTCTCAACCCACGTCGCATCAGATCCTCACAGAGCCCGCATTGAGACGTTTAACCCTACATAAGTACTGTTCAACCGGAGACCCGAAGTGTTTATGCCGCCTACAAAGCTATATTTCGACCGCATCTGGGACACTACTTATAGTTGTGAGCAGCGTACTTACGTAAAGACGTCAAGTGCCTTAAGACGGTTCAAGCCGTATCCTCACAGACCAAAGGAATTGAGGTTGAGCCCCCATGGGAGGAAAGCGATGAGAACTCTTACAGGCCTATGGGGATAAAGGCGGCGTACCCGGTTGGACAATGGATCGAGGTGCCACCACCACCATCACATATTACTGCCCCCGGAATCAAAGAAGCAGTACCCGTTTGGGCCTGATGAAAACTTTCCTTATTTTCTGATGAGGAATGCACGGAACGACTTTTCAGTGGAAGTAGTGATAATAGAGCCTCCGAATAAACCGAATAATCGTACTCCAGATAAAACTTCCCACGCGAGTAACGAGGAGTAGGCCTCAAATTGCTTGTAGTAGACAGTTTCCATTCATGAGACAAGAAGCCACATTTATGGATGTGAAACAGTATTTAGGTAATCGCAGTATGTTGTTGGCTGATCATACTGGCACTTGAAACGTCAACCTGTAAGCTGACTTGTGCAATACAGAACAAAGAACTTTGCAAATAACAAAAGTGTAACGTTGACACTTTTCGTTCAATCCTGGTGTAGTATCTTGACGCGACGCTGGTATTAGTCGTTTGTCAGATCTATAGTGTCAGGGTTTGGATAAGCGACGAACCCAGTAGATTTTCACCGCAGTAGTTTATACTAATATCACGATATCCTTTAAATTGCGGCCGGGTGGGTTTTTGCTGTATGTCCATTTGGATCTCCTCTAATCTGGTGACCAATGACACGCCCAGTGATGATAGTCCAGGCCTAGTGAGAACTCGAAAACGTGCAGTGGCGTGTGAAAATGCACGAAAACAATGAGATCCGAAGGGCATTCCTGTTAAGTACAAACTAAGGTTAGACAACGGGTAACCAGTAGCTATTCCAGTCTGTTAGCTCTGAAGTACCCTCGGGTTACTTATGCACAACAAACTGCACTCAAGAACGTCTTTGGTTCATGACACTGATGAAAAAGGTTTTAACTCCACGAACCACAAAAGTCGACCGAGTCCCTGTGGTCATATGGAAAGAGACTGATGGAGGAGTCAAAATGGGCCAACCGTACAACTTTCTGAAGTCACCCGCTCGAAAAATTTTCAGTAGCCTTGGTTTTACCGTCTCACGAAAGTACTTAAACAATGAGTGCAACTTTAACGGTATTTCTTCGAAAAAAACATTTCCTGGTAATCAAATGATTTCAGTGTGGACCACAAATATGGAAACCTGAGAAGCGTTTCAGTGGGTTTACATCAACTCTCCGACCGGAACATGACAGAAACGCGAAACAACTGACTAGACTTTCGGAGGATTAATTCATCCACGGATACGACTAGGTGGATCGTCGTGTGGGTAGAGGTTTTCTGCCATTCGTAGGCTACCGGTGTAAATGGCGGGAAGCTCCTTCATCAGAGCATACGTAACGTCCAGACAGTCTTTTGTCACATCTGAAATGATGATATGTGGCTACCTATTTCCGGCACATGTAAAGCGTCACTAAATAGCGCTAGGGGAAGACAAGGATCAGCTCAGCGTTCGAAACTTCCAAGCAAATGATACGGCAAACCAAGAGTTGGCTGTGGACTTCAGTCTCCGGAATATTTTTTGGGAAGAAAAGTCAGCCAATAAGGGTACCTCCGGAGAAATACTCCTTGAATGGACACAACCTCAACTTTCAGACCATTATGTTCGGGTCCCCAAATGCTTGTAACACGGAAATAAAACAGTTGTGCTATATATTTTGGTAACTGAGTGCAAACGTGACATTGTTAACTTGCCAAATGGGGTGACTCGTGGGAAACGATGACACCTTGTTCTAAGTTTCCAAGTCCGAGCGAAGAGAACACCTTCCCCAGTGATAGGTTATTCTTGACTCTGGTCGAATGGATGTGCCACTACTTTTGGGGGCGGCATGAGGCACGCCGCTGGTCCCGGAAGAGGCGAGACTAAAGATAGGTGAAAACCCACCTACAGAATGCTGGGTAAACTCACACGTCATATTGCCTCCCTTAGTACCAATAGAAGTGACCCGACTTGATAGAAATCGGCGGCGAACAGAGACCACGTAAGGCGAAACATGTGTTGTTAAAACTGAAGTCCATAGTAAAGGGTTAAACTGTAATGGCAGTTGAAATACAGCTTGCAAACCCAGCGTCAGGCAAAGGGCCAATTCTAAATAAACCTGGCGCATGAAACGAAAGTCGTCCCAAAACGTTTTTGGGTGAACATGCAACCTAAGAGGTTGCTATAACAAAATTTTCAACCAGCCACAGACGGTAGGATAGAAGCATACATTCATTCTCAATTTTTCCAGGGGCATCGCAGGAAGGACGGTTTGAACAGGTACGTACCCCGATCAGCAGTGGCGAAGCCCCTTGGTAAAATTGCGGATGCACATTGCACTGGTGGAGAATTCGGTAATTCTCGAATCGCTTATGCCTACAAAGTTTGCAGCAGCTAGTGAACTTCCTTAGGATATGACAAGTTACCGACAGAAAGTTTCTAGTTTCCATCGTAGCGGTTTGCCTCAACCTGTTTTGTGACAGTGACGTCTAGATAAGTGTCACGCGGCCATTCTGGTTGCTATTCAAGGAGGAAGTTCGCCAAAATCAATGACGTTTACAGACCAGTCAGCCCGACAATGAATTTTGAAAAACGCTTGAATACGCTACTCAAGAACAAGCCTCATCTTATTTAGTCGAAGACCGTCTTGTCTACCTCTACAGCACAGTTTTCAGTGGGGGGAATATTACTTATGCAATCTGTTATACTTCATGAATGGAGTTGGAAAAATTCGGGCAAAGGTAGAGAAGTAGTGGTATGATGCCGTGATCATAAAATAGCTTGCCATTCGGTGAATTATTCTTATGCTATTTGCAAGCTAGCGTCGATTGATAACTCCAACTAATTACCTAAATGGATGATTTTTTGACTGACAGAGCTTTCAAACTGAAGGTTGGAAGGGGCATCTCTGAGGTAGGTGCAGCCGAAAACGTTGTTCCACAAGAGTCCCTTTGGGGTCCACTTTGTCTTTAAATTTTGCCAGAGGCTTCGTGGCGTACTCGTCGATGACGCTAAGATAGTCTGCTTCAGCTGAGATGAAATATCACAATCGTTAAAGTCAGTAGCGGAACGGATTTTGACTGCGGCCATCGACCAGATGCTTCTAAATGCCATATTGTAACGGATAGATAGGACTCATTGAAGATGATTGGTCATAATAATCGCCTTACGATTAATTGTGCAGGGGACTGGGAGTGCTGATCAAGAGTGATTTTGGGCCATCAAGACTCTCCACAGCTCTGAACCCTTCATCCTTTGAAAGCTGACGTTTCAGAGGCAAGTGAAAGTACTTCCACGGCTGTAAAAGCCATAGTTCGGTTACATGTGGAAAAATGTGTGTAGAGTCGGCGTAAGACTTGTGTGAAGAAATCAACTACATTGAGAGGGCACCGCAACTTGCAGTTGGAATGATGACGGGTTTAATGGAAGGTTTATGGTGTTGGACTGAAGGAGCTGGAACTATACCACATGAGAACAGGAGGAGTGAAAGACTTTTCTGGGGCCTCCAGAACTGCCGAAGGTTTAAGCTGCCCAGGCGCCATGGGCATTTCTAATAGATGGATCGATACGCCAACTTTATAAGTTTTTTAGTCTTTGACTGGGAGCCAAAATGGGGGCTCTTATAGACTTGCGGGAAAATTCCTACCACCATCGGAAGATGGATGCATGACACAGCCTTACACCCTGAGTAGTTGATAATGCTGAAGCGATTCTTCTCCAAAATGGCCACTTTGGTTATTGTGTGACGAGGATTTTTTCTTATAGTTTTAATATGAATGATTCAAGACTAAGACAAGGAGCAATAGTGCAGACAGGCACAAAAAACGGGGCTTCCTTCTTCCTATGTCACATTCATTATTGTTGAGACTATTGAAGTTGGTTTGGTAAGTTTTTCCTCTCAAAATATGCGTGATGCTGAAACCTGAACATATGTAAGTAAATTTGATCCATTTGTAAGTAGCCGACCTTAAAACCGCAGTTACTTCACCCTCTGTGAATACTTATAATATAATATATATTTCTCAACGCATTCGTGAGAGACACGCTCGGATGTGCGCGATCATGACAGATAATTACAGGCGTTACAAATCAACAAATGTTTACATTGTAAGACAAACGATGTCTGCTGACAAAAGAATGCATAATCAGACAGAGATAGGTTGCGGTTTACGAAAGTTTGATACACACAGTAAGAGAAATAGTTCGCTCATTCCTCAGATTCTGTTCAAAAGATGAGATGTTATACTAATTTTCTTATACAAGGTTATGTGGGGGACGATGTTTCAAATATTTCAAGGTCATGCCGGGAAATACGTGCAAATGCATCTTCGAGGGATTCCGCCGTTATTTGACATAATTGGCTACGGAAAAATTTTGAAGCAATTCGGCTCGGGCAAGGGAGGACGGGAATTTCCAAAATCCGGCGAAGAATTGAGCAAACTCCAGCGCAGGACTTCTTCGATTGTTCCAAAACGTCAAAAAGTTGAAACTCTCGCGAACTGCTCGGTCAATACGGGGTTTCTAACGTCCATTCATCGCGGAAAATTTCCTCGCATAACAGATGTTTTCAAGAGTGAGAAAAAGAACACAATCTTACGCGTTAAATGGAGAAATGCGGAGTGATCACATGTAATATGATAAATAATGTATGTATAATATTTTCTTGACTAAAACTTCACGCGATATAATTGCTTTCTTTTCCTTTCATTGAAGTATATAATATGGCAGGTAATTGTTATAGTATTCCGCGATTATTGGGTAGTGAGCAGCTACTTCCGGAATGATTGCCACGTGATAATCAAATTTATGATGGGAGCTGAAACGCGATTCAAATTCATCCCGAGTTACGCGCAATCTGATGACCCAATCAATGCCTTTCGCAATATCCAACGCGTGATAATATAATTTATCGTTGAAACGGCTAATGAGAAGGCGGTCGTAAAAACTGGGTTCAATACGGTACCAAGTGAATCAATGTGCAGAGTAATTAACTTCTCGTTTCGAATGTGAAAGATCCTCAGTAACTGAACAAAAGATGTGCCCGTAAGACAAAATTATCAACTAGGCATTGCTCAGTAATGAGAAGCGATGAAGTGGAATTGAGTCCACTGGAACAAACGGTCATTGGTTAGGTCAAGGTAAAACGACTGCTTGCGCATCGAGTAGTGGTAAGAAATGCAGGTTACGCAAGAACAGTTATAGAAGGAAAATTTCTAATTTTGGCATTTGGAAATTTACGGGACTCACGGTGAATAGGAGTAATGGAGACGTTAGCAGTAGATGACGTAAGAACAAAGATGATTGCGGCAGTTTATTTAAAACGCATGGCCACCTTTCAGAGCTAATCCAATGAAGTTCAGGAACCTCAAGACTAATGCAACAGACCTTAACAAAATCAACAGCTATCACCGTTAACCTCGCAACGGCGACTGCGGAGGAAGTCTCTCATGCACTTTACCACGCTTCGGGCTTGCTCAGTAGTTTTCCTGCCGAGTTTCGTGGATCTGGCTTAGATCCGAAAGCATGATGTTCGTTGGTAAACCGTTAGCCGTAACCTCGAACCAGCTTTTTTTGGCGGCGCTAAGGCGGTTATTTAAGAAAACCATTTTTCCAGGGGCTTGGCAAATTATTTGCATGTCTCTTGTTCAGCCTACGGTCCGTTACCTCCCAGCAACAGAGAATACTTACTGGTTGACTGCTGACTGGTAGCTTTGGGATGCCACCTTTGTACACGGGACAAACGAGAGCCCGTTTCCATTCTTTTGAGACCCGGCCCAGTTGTCCGTCTAAGTTGAAGACTGGAGCTGTTCAGCATCAATGTGTCCCAAGCGCCGAAGTAATGGTGTTACAGTTAATACAGGTCACCTGAAGTTGAGAGGATTTCACTCTATTGAGGAAGATATCTTCTGTCTGGTTCAGAGAGATAGCTTCCCAAATGAGCTATCTCTATTGATGAGGTTGCAGAAGTCTGGGCAAACAGCTCAGCTGTCGAAAGGAAGTCCGCTTCGTAAGTTAAACCCCACCCTGGTTGATGGGCTAATGCGGGTGGGTGGACGGTTGATGCTGGCTAATGTGGAGTTCCAGCTGAAATGTCCAGTAATTCTTCCCAAGCGCCATCATGTGACAGACTTGATTGTCAACCACTACCATATGCTCGAGGGGCATTGCGGCGTGTCACACGTCCATTTGATTATCAGGTGAATATTTTGGACTATTCAGGGTGCATTCGTTGTCAGACGCATCATCCGAACTTGCTTTTACTGTCGTCGTCTGAACGCCACCATAGGCAAACAAATGATGGTTCCCTTGCTTCCCTTACGAATAGAACAGGGTTGGAACCCATTAATAAACGGTGCTCAGGACTATTTTGACCCAACCAGTTCGAAGGAATGTAGGGGCAAGGAGAAGAGGTATATAGTGTCCACAGTTCATAGTTATATTTTTTAATTCATTTTTGTACGTTTTTGTATATACCGTTTTGTTAACTTCATCTGTACACTTGTTTGAAAGCATCACCAGCATTCTCTAGTTTGATCGGCAACAAGAACAAACGGAGTTTTCGCACACCGTTTCTGTCTTCTTCGTTTTGTGTGGATTTTCGGCTGGTGAAGTAATTGCACGGTGAAATATTTTAGCTCCGCGTATCGGCTGATCTACCGACGCTCAACATTCGTCATCCCAAGCCGCGTGTGGAATTATCTATCGGTCTTCTTCCGAACCTGCTCTCTGACGCTGTCCTTCTGCCGTGGCTGGCCTATTCAACTCAACGGACCTTGACTTACTGGTGAGTCGTTCCTATCTTGCTGATACCTTCCTCGTTTTATATGTTCGCATAAATTCCAGGCCTATTCGTTAACGTCACACCTCTTCTTTGGTGTTACCATATTTTGATCAGTATTTTATCCGATTGATTAGACCACTACAGGAAGGATTGTGTTCTAACCTGCCTTCAGTCGAAAGCCATTCGCCTCGGGGTCACACATTCGATGAGTAACGAAGTCGTGCCTTATGGTTCTTATGCGTTACATTCAGAGGCGCGGTTGCCCCATTAGCGCTTATTCCGACGACGGATCCAACTTCACCGCTGCAGACAAATAACTCAAGTGATGGACAGCTAGGTTAGATCGTGACCCTATCAACAAAAAATTACTACAAAGGCATATTCAATGGCATTACAATCCACCATATGCCAGCCATCGGGGAGGTGTGTGGGAGCGACTTATACGGTCGGTAAGGCGCATCCTCGAGTCGATTTGTGTCGAACAAACCCCCGATGACGAGACTCTGTGTACTCTTCCTTGTCTGTGTGAAAAAGCTATTGAATAAGAACCCGTTAGTGTCCGTTACATCAGATGTCTTAGACGGGTCGGCATTGTCACCTAGGAATATTTTGCTGCTCCAAGGTTATCGTTGAATTTGTCCCGATCAGGCGACGTTACAACTATATAAACAAAGGTGGAAGCAAGCCAGCTTATCTGGCTGGACTCTTTTGGAGTCGCTGGACGAAACAGTACCTCCTTACATCACAAGCACGATGAATGTGATTGGTAAGTAACGGTATTTCCGCCCGAAAGACTAAGTATTGGTAACTTCAAAACCCCTGCCAAGAAATGCATGATCTTTCGGTGTGATAGTTTGTTTTGTTGCTGACGGAGACGGTTTATTGCGGACCGCTATAATGAAGACGATGTCCGGTGGAAGAAAGCGAGATATCAGACGTCTGTACGTTTTGGAGGAGGAGGTGCGGGATGTTAGTCACGAAGATCGACTTGTGCCAAAATGTACTCTCCAACGTCGGACACTGAGGGCGGTCACAAATAGTAGGAGTCATTGAGAACGGCTTTCACTTCACTTTAGTTTCTAGGGGTTGGTATCGCACTGTAGGCCAGATGTACCTTGGAGTTTAGGTCTGATGACCTAGCAGCTATTCTGGTTGGGAACCAGAGCTGGACAAAATCGTCTTTTCACGGGTACACTTTAGTTTTGTTCGAGTTTTATGGCCCGGTGTATTGACTTTCGAAGTTCAGTCAGCTGAAATTCCGACCCAACCCTAACCACCCCCGAGCGATTAGTTCTGTATATTCTACGTTTCTTGTTTCTGGCCGTTAATTTTACCTTGACCTGGAGGTTTTCGTTATTATCGCGTCAGCTCGATGATTGTGCGGATAACCAGTTGCCAGCCGTTGTACTTTGCTTGAGTGGTGCGTGCATCACCTTTTTCGAGAGCTCGGCTCGTACCCATTGTTTTGAACTTGTTGACTGCTCAGGAGAACTCTGTTGGGTATGGAATCCAATTGTTTGATCATAGTCCATCTGGCTTGGTTAACACCGGATTGTAATTCACTTCCCGGAAAACGATCCGTCGTTCGAAACTGTTGAGATTGTCTAATTTAAAACTTTAATAATTTGTTCAGTGACATTGTGATCCAATCTAGTTTTGGTTATTTGGGATCGTTGGATTGTCGCTACGTCTTGATCAACGTTTTCGTGGACAATCGCATAACCAACACTAGCACCGGGGCTCCACCACTCTGCACCATATAACTTTATATCGAATGGCCGTCAAAATGAATTTTTCAGATTGTCCACCTGGCTTTCCGCCCCCCACCCCCGCCACCCCCCTCCCCACCCCTCCCCGCCGCCCTCCCCGCCCCCGCCCGCACCCCACCGCAGCCCCCCACCCCTCCCCCCCTCCCAGCCCCCCCGCCCCCCTCCCCGCCACACCCCGCCACCCCCGCCAAGCCCCCCCCGGCCTACCCTCCCCCGCCCCCCCCCACCCCCCGCCCGTCCCACCCCACCCGCGCCACTCCCACCGCCCAGACCACGGCCCTTACCGCCCCCTCCCCCACCCCCCAGCTACCCCCCACTCCCCCTCCCCAGCACCACCCCCCCCCCCGCCCACCCTCACCCTCACCCCCCACGCGCCGCACCCCCCACCCCCCCCCCACCTCCACCCCCCGCCCCCCGCCCCCCCCGCAACATCCACCCCCTGCCACCCCCCCCCGCCCCACCCCCCCCCGCTACGACCCCGCTCCCACTCCACCCGCCCCCCCCCCCCCCCAGCCACCACCCCAGCCCTCCCCCCCCCCCCCAGCGCACCACCCCAACACCCCCCTCCCCCCCTCCCCCCAGCCCCCCCCCACACCACACCCCCCCCCCTCCCCCCCCAAACCCCCGCCGCCCCCCCCCCCGCACCCCCCCACCCGCCCCCCCCCCCCACCCCCCCCCCCTCGCCCTTCCCCCGCCCCGCCCCCCCCGCCACCCCCTCCACCTCAGCCCCACGCACGGCACACACCACCCCTCCCCCACCCCCCCCCAGGCCCGCCTCCCAGCTGCCACCTCCGCCGAGCCCCTCACCCTCCCCCCGGCCCCGGTTCCCCCCCCCACCTGCCCCCCGCCCCCCCCCCCCCCCCCCCCCCCGCTTCCCCCCCCCCATCCGCGCCAAGCCCCCCCCCTCCCGTCCACGCACCCCATCTCCCCTCCCCCCCCCCCCCCCCACCGCCGCACCCCCCCCGTGGCTCCCCCCCCCGCCCCCGGCCCCACACAACGAACCCCACCCCTCAAGCCCAATCCGAAAGATGTGGTACCCAGCCCCTAAGTTGTGTGTCAAATTTTATTCCATCGATCATATCAGACATCTCATTACTCACGGACCATGCAATAACCTGAAAACCAATCGCGTTTGCAGCCCTTGAGGTACAATAATCTCTAGTTGTTGAAACAGTGCGAGGGTCAAAGTAAAGAAGGTCCAAAAACTTGCATCTCATTCGTCAGTAAGCGTAAGCCTAACGGTAACAGAGTGATCAAATTTTTCTTTCGAGACGTCATTTTTGGGCTATTGACGTGACAACAATCGCAGGTGAACAAACTGAGGGGTATTAACACAGAAACTTGAGGGGCTATCACGGTGGTCGCGTAAACGAAACGTTCGAAGGAACACTTCCAAACGTTAGCCGGTCACAGGTGGCCGAGAATCTTTAACAGCATCTGCTTCTCAGGTTCGGCTCATCATTAAGTGTTAGGAAAATGATTTCAGTGATTTCAAATTCTCAACCCACGTCGCATCAGATCCTCACAGAGCCCGCATTGAGACGTTTAACCCTACATAAGTACTGTTCAACCGGAGACCCGAAGTGTTTATGCCGCCTACAAAGCTATATTTCGACCGCATCTGGGACACTACTTATAGTTGTGAGCAGCGTACTTACGTAAAGACGTCAAGTGCCTTAAGACGGTTCAAGCCGTATCCTCACAGACCAAAGGAATTGAGGTTGAGCCCCCATGGGAGGAAAGCGATGAGAACTCTTACAGGCCTATGGGGATAAAGGCGGCGTACCCGGTTGGACAATGGATCGAGGTGCCACCACCACCATCACATATTACTGCCCCCGGAATCAAAGAAGCAGTACCCGTTTGGGCCTGATGAAAACTTTCCTTATTTTCTGATGAGGAATGCACGGAACGACTTTTCAGTGGAAGTAGTGATAATAGAGCCTCCGAATAAACCGAATAATCGTACTCCAGATAAAACTTCCCACGCGAGTAACGAGGAGTAGGCCTCAAATTGCTTGTAGTAGACAGTTTCCATTCATGAGACAAGAAGCCACATTTATGGATGTGAAACAGTATTTAGGTAATCGCAGTATGTTGTTGGCTGATCATACTGGCACTTGAAACGTCAACCTGTAAGCTGACTTGTGCAATACAGAACAAAGAACTTTGCAAATAACAAAAGTGTAACGTTGACACTTTTCGTTCAATCCTGGTGTAGTATCTTGACGCGACGCTGGTATTAGTCGTTTGTCAGATCTATAGTGTCAGGGTTTGGATAAGCGACGAACCCAGTAGATTTTCACCGCAGTAGTTTATACTAATATCACGATATCCTTTAAATTGCGGCCGGGTGGGTTTTTGCTGTATGTCCATTTGGATCTCCTCTAATCTGGTGACCAATGACACGCCCAGTGATGATAGTCCAGGCCTAGTGAGAACTCGAAAACGTGCAGTGGCGTGTGAAGAATGCACGAAAACAATGAGATCCGAAGGGCATTCCTGTTAAGTACAAACTAAGGTTAGACAACGGGTAACCAGTAGCTATTCCAGTCTGTTAGCTCTGAAGTACCCTCGGGTTACTTATGCACAACAAACTGCACTCAAGAACGTCTTTGGTTCATGACACTGATGAAAAAGGTTTTAACTCCACGAACCACAAAAGTCGACCGAGTCCCTGTGGTCATATGGAAAGAGACTGATGGAGGAGTCAAAATGGGCCAACCGTACAACTTTCTGAAGTCACCCGCTCGAAAAATTTTCAGTAGCCTTGGTTTTACCGTCTCACGAAAGTACTTAAACAATGAGTGCAACTTTAACGGTATTTCTTCGAAAAAAACATTTCCTGGTAATCAAATGATTTCAGTGTGGACCACAAATATGGAAACCTGAGAAGCGTTTCAGTGGGTTTACATCAACTCTCCGACCGGAACATGACAGAAACGCGAAACAACTGACTAGACTTTCGGAGGATTAATTCATCCACGGATACGACTAGGTGGATCGTCGTGTGGGTAGAGGTTTTCTGCCATTCGTAGGCTACCGGTGTAAATGGCGGGAAGCTCCTTCATCAGAGCATACGTAACGTCCAGACAGTCTTTTGTCACATCTGAAATGATGATATGTGGCTACCTATTTTCGGCACATATAAAGCGTCACTAAATAGCGCTAGGGGAAGACAAGGATCAGCTCAGCGTTCGAAACTTCCAAGCAAATGATACGGCAAACCAAGAGTTGGCTGTGGACTTCAGTCTCCGGAATATTTTTTGGGAAGAAAAGTCAGCCAATAAGGGTACCTCCGGAGAAATACTCCTTGAATGGACACAACCTCAACTTTCAGACCATTATGTTCGGGTCCCCAAATGCTTGTAACACGGAAATAAAACAGTTGTGCTATATATTTTGGTAACTGAGTGCAAACGTGACATTGTTAACTTGCCAAATGGGGTGACTCGTGGGAAACGATGACACCTTGTTCTAAGTTTCCAAGTCCGAGCGAAGAGAACACCTTCCCCAGTGATAGGTTATTCTTGACTCTGGTCGAATGGATGTGCCACTACTTTTGGGGGCGGCATGAGGCACGCCGCTGGTCCCGGAAGAGGCGAGACTAAAGATAGGTGAAAACCCACCTACAGAATGCTGGGTAAACTCACACGTCATATTGCCTCCCTTAGTACCAATAGAAGTGACCCGACTTGATAGAAATCGGCGGCGAACAGAGACCACGTAAGGCGAAACATGTGTTGTTAAAACTGAAGTCCATAGTAAAGGGTTAAACTGTAATGGCAGTTGAAATACAGCTTGCAAACCCAGCGTCAGGCAAAGGGCCAATTCTAAATAAACCTGGCGCATGAAACGAAAGTCGTCCCAAAACGTTTTTGGGTGAACATGCAACCTAAGAGGTTGCTATAACAAAATTTTCAACCAGCCACAGACGGTAGGATAGAAGCATACATTCATTCTCAATTTTTCCAGGGGCATCGCAGGAAGGACGGTTTGAACAGGTACGTACCCCGATCAGCAGTGGCGAAGCCCCTTGGTAAAATTGCGGATGCACATTGCACTGGTGGAGAATTCGGTAATTCTCGAATCGCTTATGCCTACAAAGTTTGCAGCAGCTAGTGAACTTCCTTAGGATATGACAAGTTACCGACAGAAAGTTTCTAGTTTCCATCGTAGCGGTTTGCCTCAACCTGTTTTGTGACAGTGACGTCTAGATAAGTGTCACGCGGCCATTCTGGTTGCTATTCAAGGAGGAAGTTCGCCAAAATCAATGACGTTTACAGACCAGTCAGCCCGACAATCAATTTTGAAAAACGCTTGAATACGCTACTCAAGAACAAGCCTCATCTTATTTAGTCGAAGACCGTCTTGTCTACCTCTACAGCACAGTTTTCAGTGGGGGGAATATTACTTATGCAATCTGTTATACTTCATGAATGGAGTTGGAAAAATTCGGGCAAAGGTAGAGAAGTAGTGGTATGATGCCGTGATCATAAAATAGCTTGCCATTCGGTGAATTATTCTTATGCTATTTGCAAGCTAGCGTCGATTGATAACTCCAACTAATTACCTAAATGGATGATTTTTTTGACTGACAGAGCTTTCAAACTGAAGGTTGGAAGGGGCATCTCTGAGGTAGGTGCAGCCGAAAACGTTGTTCCACAAGAGTCCCTTTGGGGTC
>LOND01000003.1:46014-75568 GCA_014220965.1 Paragonimus kellicotti
TGACGAATTAAAAAACGGGTTATAAAGTGTTTTGACAGTAAAATGATCGGGTGCCTGGCATCGTAGAGTAAAGGAGATTGTTGCAGTCGTCCGTCTACACCTAAAATATCATTGAATAAAAATGAATTTAATCACTGAAGTGGGTTGCGGCCAATTCGGGGTACTTTCTTGACCGATACCGAATGTGCGTTTGTCGTCTCTTCACTGCTCCAGTAGGTCTGAAGTTTCTTTAACTCTGAATGAAATACTTGCTTTCGCACTGACCTACACATTTCATTCGTTGCTTCGTAAAGTTCTGAAGCGGTCAGTTTTCTTGTGTGGACAGTCTGTCCTATGTTAGACACATCCATCGGGCCCCCCATGTGAACATTGTTCTCCCATCTTGGCCGTTTCGCACCGCCGGACGGAGCAAGAGACGGGTCCGCCTGTGGCAAGGTCGCCTCAACTTTTTTCAGTGGACATGTGCATTAATAGTATGATAGCCTCAAAAATACGGCTTTCTGTTCTTCGATTTACATCCTGCGGCCTGGCCAACCCCTGACGAAGAATTTTGTAATCCAGCTGAAGTGAATTAGTAAAGGCAATGGTTATCTCTCAACGAAACGTGCCTCTAGGCATATCGTATTCGGCGAGCCACCGTCGACGGATTGGTGAATGGTCTTTAACAGATGCAATGCCCCTGATTATTAAGTTACTGTGTGGATAAAAGTCCTTTTTGAAGACGGAAAGCATGTGAATGCATGGTAACCACATGGACCTGTAGAAACCGCAATCACACGTGCCATCACTGATGTTCACCGTGTACTGTTTACCCTCATGGCTCACCGAAGCTGTCAAGTGATATCACATTCGGTGCGATTATCTTGAACTCATCTGGTCGTTAACAGAGTAGAACGGGAGCATACTCATTGAGAAGCTCCAACACCAGTTGACTGCATGCGTTGTAGGCTGAGACAGTATATTCTTCACGTACACCTCGGCGCTAACCACCTCACGGCGATCACAACCGTAGGTGCACTGCATTTCAAACTCTCGCATTAGCCACTCGCTGTGGGACCAAACTTTACTGAATGGCAGTGGCTAAGTGATCCCGTGGGTGAGTGCGCTTCTTGAGTCGTCCATTTGCATTCTCCAGACGGTTGTTTGTTCGGTTTCCGAAGTGAACAACATTCGATTGTGCATGGATGGCCCACTTTGGCTTTATATAAAGCCAATTGCACATAAGGTAGTTCAGAAACCTCGGGTCTGTGCGTCCGAGCAATGCAACATCTCGGTTGAACCTTAACCATAAATGAACAAACGTGTTCACTCACTCTTCTAAGTTATCACAAGTAGCCATCCGATGAAACAAATATCGGCTTCTGAATGAATTCGTCTACATGGTGATTATAAGGTTAATTACACCAACTTACGTGTTTCCTCACGGCATCTCGAACAACATTATGTCGCACCCAAAGACGACTCGTGCTGCTCGCATTTGGGCCGCCATTTTGTCCATCACGAACGTTCTGACAGGTATGTGGTCCCCCATCAACTCACGGAATGTTTCAAACAAATGACGCAGGGAAGCGTATTTTTCACTCCGAACATAAGCATACATCACGGGTCATCCATGACCCATCCCGTCTGTGATCAGAAACTGATATAGCTTCAGGCCACAACGACGGATGTTAACCGACGGAGGACCTACTTGTGACGGTTGGTTCCGTGCGTGGCATCGACGTTGACCACATCAGGAAAACGTCTGAATAACTGCACTTGCTGCTTCCGTGCGAAGCATATGTGCGTGTATTTATTACTGTCGTCTTTGATGACACGCAGTACGCCGCTTTCCTCTATATGAGTAAGAATTTGAGGCAGATTTTCTTCAAAATGAACGCATACAAAACACACCTATGGCTGAAGTTTTCAACCGATGACGGATGTTGCAGATATCCATGGTCGTTATGTACTTGCCGTAAACATCCGCAGCATACTGCTTCAACTCAGCAGTTGGAGTATTGTACTGGAATAAATGCCTGGAGTCGCTCACTTCACTTGCAGTGAGCCGACGATTTGTTGGGTGCGCATCGTACAGGAAGGCAGTTAGGTCGTGGTTGTGCTCCAATGTGAAAGAGCTCACAACCAACATGGTTTTTCTCCTCACGACGTTGAAGCGTGATTGGCAGCATGTATCACGAGAACTGTGCAATGAAAGTATGTGAACTCAACTCACTAAACACGTCGTAATCCACGGCTTTCGCTCCTACGTCGCTTGTATTTGATACACCGATAGGCCATCTACCACGTAACCTCAGTAGTACTCACACTCACATTATCATACTTCAAGCGTCCGTTGCTTGATTTTTTGCTTGAATCTGGTACGTGCAAAACACTGTGGCTCTTCACGTATTTTTTAAACAAACCCTAAACTTCTCGCAGCTCGAAAATTCCCAATGCTCGAATACATCTTCGAAGCCCTGTAGATAATCCATCATCTGAAATCGAAATTTATATATAATGCATAATTTATCGACATAAGACGTTAACTATTAATCTAACATGAAAAACCGTTTCAATGGAGAACACAAGCACACCATCACAACACCCATCGCCAATATTTTCAATCTAGGCGCCAAATGAAGGGCAATCCAACTGACGGTCGGTTAAGGCAGATATTTCGAGACTCGTGATCACTTCCATTGCGAAACCAATGATTTTCATATTTTCTGGACGAAACCACTGAAATATTGCCAGATATTCACCGATCTCTCATGTTATCGCCAATAGATTTTCCAGAAAGCCTTCGATTCTGTCAACCACAGGCTTTTGGGCTGGAAGCTACGAGAAGCTGGAATATCCCCTAGAATCTGTAGGTGGATCCAGACGTTTCTAGTTGGAAGGTCGTGTAGAGTGAGAGTGAAGAGGGAGTACTGTCGGACGACGGTTCTCCGTTAAGTGGAGTACCTCAGGGGTCAATCCTTGCCCCTCTGCTCTTCCTGGTATACATAAATGACCTGACCGACAACCTGGTCAACCCATGTTACCTGTATGCTGATGACATAAAGCTGGTGGGAAATGCGTCGGACTCGGATGCCCTCCAAGAGGACATTCTGAAGATCTGCGAATGGACATTAAGGTGGGACTTACCACTGAATGTTCTCAAAAGTCATATCCTCGCTAATGCTTCCCACTCGACCCCCAGGTATATAAGGGATGCACATGGACGGACAATCGAGCTAGCAACTAAACAGCAAACGAGAGACTTAGGTATCCAAATCACTAGCACATTTGCTCCATCTGCACAGTGTGCCGCAGCCGCGACAAAAGCACGGCGGGCGTTATACCGACTGAAATCCGCGATCGCCAACCCATGTCCAGCAGTGTTCATCCCACTGTACTCGGCCATAGTTCGCCCCCACTTGGAATATTGTGCCCAAGCTTGGTCACCGTATCTCATAAAGGACATAGCTGTCCTCGAGAAGGTACAAAAGCCCGCGACATATATGGTATGAGACCATATTCGACCAAGCTCGTTGAACTTATTCTCGCTTGAACGCCGGCGGGTAAGAGGAGACCTTATTGAAGTGTACAAGCTTACCCACTACACCGGCACAAGCCCCCTGGCGTGTTTGTTCGTGATACGTCAGGACAGAGATTTAGGAGGCCAGGTTCGCGATCAGTAAAACAAGATCACGATTGGTTGTTCGATTTAACTTTTCACTAACCGGGTAGTCAACTCGTGGAACAAATTGCCTGCAAAGATTGTTGAGGCCTCCAGCGTAGGATGTATTCAAAAGGGAGCTAGACAAATGTTGGAGCAACCTTTTTCCTACTCTGTATTAATCGGAAAATGATCTGCTTGCTTCAGGGCAACCAAGATTTGTCGCGTTATTTATCTCTACCCTTAGACCACTACCGAACGCATTGCATCGACAGAAAACGCAGTCTGGTCAATCTCCGGATCACACCAGTCAAGCATCAGGACGTCAACAGGCGCAGGCCTTCATCAAGTCCTGGATTTGAAATTGAAATTGAAAACTGAAGGTAAATTTTGCTCACAGTGGATAACTGTCAGTGCAGCACGCTCCATTACGTAACTCAAATGAAACCCCTGCACGCTTGGTGGTTTCGGCCGCATGTTACAGTTTCCGTGGTTTCAAACAGCCCTCACACTCGACGCAGTTCAGCCAAACAAGAGCTGTAGAATGAGAATGTTTCAAAACCACTGCAATTTGACATTTTTTCAACCAGTCCTATTTGGATTAAAGACCGAGAGTTTTTATTGTACGTCTTTACCTGTTGTACTCTAAGTTGGCCACTGCTGTGACCGTGTCATGGAGTTTCATTCACCCGGGCGAGTAGGTTCTTCACTGTTCTTCGGTTATCTATTTCAAAGGGTTCTTCTACAATGCCGCTAGATGGCCAAATACATGATCACAACCATGACCAGTATGCTGGAGAAAGTTTAAGACTTATTAACGAACCAATACATGACACAGTGGTGAGTTTTTAATACGCTTTGGATGAATGAAACAGACTAGGTCGGTCAGAGCGGTTGGGAGAAAGTTCAGTCATGTGTTATGCCCTCGCAAGGGTCACGAGCTTGTTAAAGAGTGTAAGTTGCATTTAATCTGGTGATTTCCTCTTTCGTTAGGGGATTTGTGGGGCCCTCTCATCCTGTGCCTGGTGATGTCAGTGTAAGTGTTTGGCAATTGGTAGATCCGTTTTTACCATCTCAATTCTTGTTTATTGTGAGTTGAAAATTTCGGACACAATTCGCTTATGATATTCGGGTTGTGTTATTCTTCCATTTTACTACTATGTCTTGATTACTTCGCATACGTACATGGGTTTCGATTTCCCCACAACCTATTACGTCTACAGACAAAGCGCAACGTGAGCAGATTTCTATATTTTCTGTGGTTGTCATGTGCATCTCGTATATCTCCCCCGGAGAATGGGGTTTTACGATCATGCGTTCGCGTGCTTTTCGTTCGCAGGAGAGATTCCTTGCACTACACAGGATATTGTTTGCTTCTCACACTTCCTTGTTTAAACTGGTGGTAACTTTTTGTGATGAATACCTTGTACTTGACTGGGCCTTAGTGCGAGCTGCCATTTGAATACCAAAACATTTAATAGTTCATATTGAGACCACTGGTTTGCGACCATATTACTCTCTCGCTTCTCTAGTTTGGAATTTAAACCGGGGCTGGTTGCTTGTTTCACCAGAACGATTCTGCTTTTGCTCCACTGCTATCCGTCCTCTGCACTGCAGTACAGGGTTTGTTTGCACTGTTGTATTGGGCAAGTGCGTATACGCTTGACCCTAATCCACTAACAATTTAGAACGCCTTTCCTGAAGAGCAATCGAAACGTAGTCCCAACAGGCATCGAACTAAAGAACGCAGTAGGGTTTGGAAACAAACCGTATATTTCCAGCAGTGTTTGGAAATATGATAAGTAGTTAGCTCTAGCCTAGTCTGGGACCAACGGCAGCAACCAAGAGAAGAAAGAAAAGAAGCGCGAGGTGGGCTACCGCCCACTCGGCGGCACTCAAAAGCGCGCCAAGCGAAAAGTGCGTGGAACCTTCGAGTGCGTTAAACAACGCTCGAAAAGGTTCGGGCTAAACGACCTTGAAGAATGGAATAGTAGATGAGTCGTTAGGGAAAGGACAAGCGTTCACTGCGTGCAATTAGTTGCACGACTGAAGAAAGTGGCACTGAGTTCATATCAGGCCTCCTATAGCAGGCGTACACAGAATCATGCGTACAGAACAAGCAAGCGGGAAAACGGTTGCAGCCGGGATCCTTAGAGAAGCCACACGATCGCTGGTCACTACATTCTAGACTAGAAGTCCGGGTACCATCACAGCTCGTGCACAAACATGGAGAAATATTGGAATACGGTATACTAACGTGTCTGATTCGTTATCGAAACACGTGCTACACTGAAACGAATTCTCAGTACTTTGACCGGTGTATTAGCCCTAGAAAATATAGTATACAGAGGAAGACGCGTCGAGCTGGCTAGGCTGGAAGCAACTTTTGCTATATCTCGAGTGGACATGAGGTTGACGGTTTGACCAAAAAGAAGCGAGTTGCCACTATCAAAAATATTACTTATTATAGTCACCAAACGAATCTAATTTCTTTCTAGTTGAAGATTACAACCCCTCTGATCCTCCGTAAACTTTCCTTGATTGACACACCATGTCAACCGAGTTTCCGCACTGTCCAGTTATCAATCACCAACCATTAGTGTTTGGCGCTATTACCGAAGCAAACGCTAGTCGCCTTATATATTCTTGGAAAGGTTGATTCTACTCACACTTGACTCACTTGGTTAAATGATATTCATGGAATCGCTTTGATGCAGGAGTATACTGTCCATTGACCGATTAGTATAATTATGAAACTGCGTGGTGAGTTCGGGACGTAGAGAACGTAATTAGAGTAAGTATTTCTCAGGCCACAGTTGTCTTCAGGAAGAACCATTTTTGATGCCACAGACGTATCGTTTAAAGGCAGCATTTTTAAGCTTTCAGCTATCTCACTCTTGCTTTGTAATTGTGAGACGATCACTGGTGATCAATGATATTAAACACATCGCGATTTATCGTTGGTGTCAACATTCGTGTCCTGTATCAACCTCAAAACTAAAACGATTTTTGGCGGTTAGGATCAAACAAGTTTCTCATCTTAACCCCGATCGTACACAAATTTGACTGATGATATCTTGGAATTCAAGTCCATCTTTTATTGCCTCGTGTAATTTCGGCCGTCCCCAGGTCACTGGCGTAAAGATAGAGGTAATCGGCCATTGTCTGAGCGTAGTAAAATTGACACAACAGCTAGTATGTTCAAATGGCATGTCGCTTTCTTTTCTCGGGATGAAAACCTCGATCCATCTTGCCGCCTGCTGAGGATAACAGTAGAGCTATGGGGTTCATGGGCCTGAATGCTGTCGTTTGGCCGAGTTCTCATAAGGTGTGGACAGTGAACAAAGTGGTCCATGAGAGCTCCACTGTTATACTTCATTTCCACTTTCAGCCGCGTTTATTTGCGAGGTGTGAGCCTCTTTCTGCTCGTTTGATCTTAGACAAGCGTTTCTGTCTTAATTTTTCTCCATATTCTGTTTTGTTTTTATACTAGTGTTTTTCATCGTTTTATTGCAGCCAAACATCAGTAACACTCACTGGTTTGTTGTTGTTGATGTGAATTTACTCGATACTGAAGGTTAACACAGACTGAACGCTAAGTGTTTTGTTGTTGCCACAGGTTTCCAGTTTGCTCTGCTATCAAACAAATGTGTGAGAGAACGGACGTCTTCTGTCATTAGCTGTACCTACTTTCGTCTGCCTTCAGATACATTACCGACATTACTGATGTAATAATAATCTTAAAACCTTCATAAAACACCGGTTAGGCAGCCCATGAGAGCCTTGAATGTTGTAGCTAAATCAATAACAGCACTGCTTCCTATTAGTAGCACATCCTTTTACAACCCACTTGGCCTTTTCTGCTGCTTGAACACGATGGTCGGGCGTGCATGTTGTGTTGATCTTGATGGTCATGTTGTCCATTTCAGACAGGTCCAATGGAAACCTTCAAACGAAGAGCAGCCGTGCTCATAAGGTTGTCTGTTCCGTATAGGCACTTGAGTGGTGAGGCGCAGACCTGTTTGTATTTGGCGGGGCTTTTTTGTGGCTGCAGCATTGTCTCCCGAGGGGGTTATTAAGGGTACCTTTACGTTAAAGGCACTCCGATCGCCCAACCGTTGAAAATGGCCGCGCTGATATTTTTCAATAGAGACGTAAGACCTTCGGTGTTATTCACAGCTTGATACAGCTTTGGATATATTTACCGTGCAGCAGTAACCAGACTCAAACACTAATGTTTTACTCGTTGTTACTCGGGCTAAGCTCTCATTAACGAATGAGCCGTTGACCAAAGAAACCCGATGTCTCATAGATCATAGCTATATGTCGACACCGAATGGTTCGGGCGAAATTAACAACCACATTGTGTCATATGTTGTCGTTGTTTCGAATGGTCAGTCCGCTCCTTTTCGTCCTCCTCTTCCTGTTTCCCAACGTTGGTTTTCTGAAGCAACGCAACTGGTTGACATCGATGCTTCTGATGTCCGCGTACTTGACAAGTGGGTTAGCAGGTTGCTCTGGCGAACACTTCCGAATCTGTTACTGTACATATGTTGTCTCCAAAATGCTTACTTTCGCTCATGGCCTTGTCATTTATTCAATCTTGCACGTGGGATCGCATAATTGACCAGCGACTCTTTCTCAGGATTTATGATACTGACAGAGGAATCTCGTGGCCAAGCAGAAATGTGGGTCGCACCTAGCTAGGTTAAACTTTCTCACTTCGGTACAGTAGTGCCAAAGTCTGTTGATACAGACCAAGAAGACCCTATTTATTTGTCTTATCTAAACAGGCGCAACAAACGGATTCGGGTGCTGGCAAAACACGTTCTGTGAAATCTTTTTTTTTTTTGGGGGGGGGAGCAGAGTTAAAACAGAGTTATTATTTTTCTTGTTGGCTTCATAAACGCACGGTTTGTCCATCCTATTCTGGAGATGAGATGGCTAGGTTTTTAGTTCTGTGTATAGAGGCGCAACACATGTGCGCATCGAGCCTCATAGTTAAGCACAAAAGGCGGTAGCGCATCAGATGAAGGCCGCCCTGTGCATTTCAAACATGGATGCAGTTCGACCATATCTCCTTTAGCTACCAGCGGTACCACCTTGCCAAAGGCCGTTGTTTATTTTTATGGTAACCACCTTGATTGAGACCGTCCTGTCCGATCCGTTTTATCCTTTGTTCAGCGACTTTCCGATCGCAAATGTAAAATGGCCGGTTGGAATTTGAGCTATGAGGCTGTAGGAGACGCTTATCGAACAACGCTGTCATTCACACCGCTTACAACACTAATGACATGACCCAAGTGAATTCTAGGTGGCTCTCAACAGCTTTCCAAACAGATCGCTTCATAAGCAACTGAACTAGATATATGTCGATTCAACAGAGCTGATAAGCAAACGGTTTACCACCCTCACTTCTAATATGACGGTGATCGTCGTGTATTGAAACAAACTCACGAGAATTCTTCATGAAAACCATATGAATTAATCGGTTGGGAACGGAAATGTTTTTGGAGCCTGCCTTATTGAAACTTAATAATGTTCTTAGTTCAGACCTTTCTGCATATATTTGTAGATCTGTTGGTAACTTTTTTCTGTAATACTACGCCTTATTCACCTGACAGGTGAATTCAACGTTTTTTTTACAGATAAGAGGTAATTAACTAGATGTGGATGAGTCACAAAGTAATAATAATAATGATGATAATAATGATTAATATGAATCGCGTGAAAAAGTCAACAAACCATCACAGTCGATATCAACTGTAAAAAAAAATCTGTTGGTTCACTTTTGCAGTTAATTCAAGAGTAAAATTCGAGCTCTATATGAAGTAGTTGAAGAATGGTAAGGATGGTTATATGTAAGTGTTTATTTCGGTATCTAGTGGAAAATGTAGAAACACATTTAGAGTAATCCGTTTAAGGAAGCCGGGTTATGTTAAGTAAAATTTTTTGAAAACGTTTCGCCCGTTGCGAAATAATGAGAATCAATAAAAACAATCGAATGTTTGCAGAGACTGTCATTCAGCGAAATAACTGTTCTAGGCATCTAGCAAAAGGTATGAAATTTCTAAACAACATACCCAGGAAAACAACTGGTGTACAGTAAATCCACTGGAGTGTTGGTGAGGCTTAACCACCAAATCCAGTAAGTTGACTGTGATTTGTGACGCAGTTACATACAACTCGACAGTTGAGGTTTTTATTCCAAATTCTTCGAGACTTCGAAGTGGCGTCTGTCTGTCAACTCTTCCGAACGCGTCGATGTGATCTATGAACGGCTGTTAATTTTTCACCGGGCAGTAACGGAATGTAATGGTCTAAACAACCGAGAGCATTAAGAATTGAACGCGAATGACGGTAGACGGGCTAACTCGAATCCATAATGTTTATTTGACTTTCCATTTCAACAGGAATGCATTTTTCGATGACTCAGTGCCGCATGCATGCATGATATGGAACAAATCTGGCCGTTTCTTCGCGAGTTGGTTTGATGCTTGACTTCTCTAATAATAAACAATTTTGCGTTGTGTGTAACACTGAGTAAGTAACTCATCTGGGGATCAACATACACTTCAGTACGTTCCTTAGAGATGATCAGTAATAAGCCGTCAGATCCGCTTGCCTTGTATGATTTCGATCGGACAAGTTCTTTAAAAACAGCCGGACTCTCAATGACAGTATGCAGAACAGTGGAACAGAAAAATTCGATGAAAGCTAAGAAGGAGCTATTTGTTATCTTGTTAAACCAATGGGTGCGCTCTTCGACGTCGACACCTATTTTCTTGATAAAACAGTTCAATCCACTCAATCTCTTCGTGCTTCACCAGAGTTCGCATGAGGTTTTGACACCTAGTAATGCGTTGGTGCATACTAAATTCAGGTGATTCAAATCACATCTGATAAATTTTAAAATCCGGTTTAATGATGAACTGTCTATTTTCCAACAAGATCTCCTGAAAAGTAAAGGAGAAAGTCGGTTCACGTGAATAGGGATTTTTTTCTCTAGGGCACCAAATTTCAGAGCGGAAATTTATGTGGCCGTTTGACTGATCACCCTAAATAGACGAGACGTTGTGACTAGACAAGCTCAAATCAAATGAGGATGTCAGTTCCTTGAGCTTATTGTAATTGTCGGGAAAGGACGACCAACGTTTAATTCTGCGATCTCCGCAATGAGTGAAGAACTTTGAACGTATCGTAGTGTAAGCAATGGCAGCATGCCGTCCTCCTGGCATACGGACATCTGTAGTCTCTGCCAACCGTGGACAAATCTCCTTAGTAATCACCGGCTCCATCGAGTACGAAAGGTGTACCGCGTACTTTGAGCGACCAGATTCCATTCGAAGGGCATATGAACCAAGTTATATATATATATATATATATATATATATATATATATATATATATATAAAGTATTTAAAAGGGCACACTGAGTAGTGAACGATTTATTGTGACGTTTCAAATCCACACTAGGATCCGTTATCAAACAAATAAATGTGTTGGAATGAGATTGTTCTGCCGCTCACCGTGTTCGCCTGTCGGTCTGTCTTCGCTCGTTTTTGGTTTCAGTATCAACGATGCTGACGTAGTGGCTGTCTATTCATTGATAACGCTTCATTCGTAACTCTTTAACTAAGGTGCCTCATGTCACATTCCTCGCGGATCCAATCAATCTCATTTTCTCCTTGTTATTAAATAGCACTATTTGATGACCCCCCCAATCCCGTTTTCAAACACACACCGGAGACTTTCCCCGGTTGCTACTCGTAATGGAAGTCACAGCTAGAATGATAGTATGCCAAACATCAAGGTTGTCTCTTCGCCTGACGGACTCAAATCTCTGCTTCCTCTCGAACACATTCAAGCTTGTAACCTTCAACTTTCGAACACTTATACAGATGGGTGAACGGACAGCCTTCGCGCATACGTCAGAGACTCACCATTGGTATCTGTTGCCTTGCTGAACTACGGCTTGAGGATTCCTGCTGACTGCTAAAACTTCCATTTGTTAGCTGCTTCAATATGCGCGCACAACGCGCGCTAGTCTGGAGACCCTGCGGCTCAAGTCAATATCCAAACCGTTGTTGGAATTGCCCTAAGTGCATATGCAGAGAAGGCGCTGCTTGACTGGATATCCGTCGAACAGCCGTCTCTTGCGCTGCCAGACTGGAAGGTACGGTTAGAACATCGAGTTGCGCCCACTACAAACACTGCTTGTTGTTGAAGCATATGCTCCCATAGCCCAGACGTGGTCAAAGATAATCTTCATCACCACCTCACTAACCTTCTACACACCGCGCGGCATGCGGACATTTGTGTACTAGCTGGAGGCGTTGGACGCCCAAGTAGACAGGCTAAGCGCTGACCACCGTGACTTAGGTGGCCGCACTCTTACGGTACTCGTCAAACAGACAACAGTGAACAGTTGTTGAAACTCTCTACTAATAAAGGTCTATTTATTGGAAGTACTAGTTTCCGACGTTCTAGGCGTCAGTGCGTCACCTGGTGACCTCTATCGCTGAGTGAATGGTGGACACAGATTGACCACATGGTCGTCAGCTATCAGTGGTTTGGCTGTTTCTAAAGTTGCAAGTGAGTTTGGAGCATCTGCGTAGTTTTCGATCATGCATTTGTATGTGCCAGGTTCGCTGTAGGCTTTAATGAGAGGCCATTTCGCCGTCAGCCACACAGGCACTGTACGCTTACCAGTGTGCGTTCCCGTCTAATCTAGATCCTCACCTACCAGACGACATTGAGGCACGTTAGGCACAATTACGGCATGCAATGCATAAGTGCGGTACTGTTTCCTATAGTACTACTGCTTGTTCAGCTACAAACCGTTGGGTCTCTATGCGATCACTGGAACTTCTCGACGCACGCCGGAATATGCTATCTAACGGTGAGTACAATTCGGTCTGCGTGGAGCCCCGGAAGCAGCTACGGGGGTGGGGGACGCGAAGCCTGGTAGACACAACGCGCTATCGAGATGAAACAAGCCGCGGCTGCTGAGAACTCTCGAATGTCTTTCCATTTCATCTGAGTAACGGACAGCTCGAAGCCAGGTGTGAGCGAGGTAATATGCGAAGCTAATAGTGGGCCTACTCATAACCTGCAAAAACGATTGGGACGTTACACTGAACACTTCCAACAGCAGTTCAGCTGGCCACCCGCGCCATTGACTACGGCCTTTGGACTCTGCCTGTGCTCATTGGTCTGTTGACGTTTCTCCGCCCTCGGAAACAGAAGTCTCTCTCGAGATCAAGTTTCTGAAACGTCACAAGGCACCCGGCCCAGACGAACTCCCTCCTGTACTTTTTGTAGATGGAGGTCCAGCCTTAGTCAAAGAGCTGATGGATGGTAGCCAATGAAGTTGTTCTCCATTTCCAAACAGAGCTCACGCACAGAGTGATTAGCCTGATTCATGTGTCGAAGTTGCTTGCAGCCACTTTGTTGATTAGTTGAAATGTGTGAGGAGCAGGCTGGCTTTTCCTTCCGCCGTGGCTGCACTGATTACATCTTCACACTCGCTAGGTGCTTGATTTCCGCCTTTCATATAGAAAACCAACGGTTATTGTCTTTTTGGATATCAGAGGGGCCTTTGATTCAGTTGACAGAGCTGCACTTTGGGACTGTCTATCGAAGAGGAGTGTGCCCTAAAAGTACGTGAATATCCTGATTACAGTTTACTGTCCGACTTTGGGCCGAGTTAGGCTTATAACAGCGTATCACTAACCTTTCACATCTTATATGGGGTGCTGCAAGGTTGTCCGGCTTTTCATTCCCATTCAGCTTTGTAGCAGACGAGAGTGTGATGATGTGAAATTGCTCCTAATCATTCGGCTTCGAGGTGGAGTTTGCAGACAAAATCAGTCAACTTTGCGAGGGTTCACAGGGACCTTAGAATGTCTTAGACGGACTAGAGGCCTCACTTCATCAGTTTGGTATGACCTTTGCACCTACTAAATGCAAGGTGCTGTTGCAAGATTGGCAGGACTCTGTGCCTGCTCTCACCCTTGGTGGTGAACCGTTGGAGGTAGTTGAGAAGTTCATATATCCTGGGAGCTTTATGAATGCTGGTGGAATGTCCGATGAGATCACACATCGCATAGCAAAGACTCGAAGTGCGTTTGGAAACTTACGCCATCTGTGCGAAAGGCCGAGTATACAATGGTTCTGTTTTGTGGCTCCGAATCCTGGTTCATTCATGCGGTCGTTGATCACAGAATGTCTGTTTCTGACCATCGGTGTCCTCGAAACACTTGTGGAAACACGATGTCAGCAGTGACGAAGTTTACTGACGTGTCTTTGGGGCGGATAAATTCTGTCGACTCCTTAGGATACTTATCTCGTATCACAGCCTCCGTTGGCCCGGTCACATCTCACGATTGCCAACTCACCGCTTGTCATACGGTGTTGTGTTTGTAAGTGGTGGGTTAGGCTGGAAATGGCAGCCTGATGGCCAGCATATGACTTGGGTTCAGGGTTTGCAGACACCCAAACTGAAGCTTGCTTCAGTAGGATGCTCCTGGCCCCCTTGCTTGGGTCCGCAGGACAGTGAACACTTTTGGTTGAGGACGCTGTCTGACGTGACGAAGAAGCCAGTGGCGAATGTCTGTGTATCAATGTAGCTTCTTTTGTTTTTTCTGTATCTTTTCCCTTCTTTGCCTTACACAATGTCTTTTTCGTCTCCTCATATTTTGGTACGTTGGCAATGAGAGAGCTTCACACTGATTAGAATCAGAGTGGCAAAGTGGGACGCACCTATGGACTGCAAACAGTTGCGTGCTAAAGAAAGCTAAATAGAGATGTAACGCATACTGACTTATCAGGACCATCCACAAGAGCTACTGAAAAGGTGTCAACACACTTATCAATCCCATTGGCTGGATAACGGGGAAGTAGTTCATTAGTTCGCGCTACGATTGAACGGTAACCACTTGAGAATCCTCTCTGGCACCCAAAAATTAAACAGCTTGCTTAAACATTCGGATAATTGGGCAGAACCTGCAAGGATGCATACTGTAAGTAATTATACCTTCACTACACTTTCTATAGCATGCAGCGCGACGCATACGATAGTTTCCAAAATATTCGATGTGGATGGCTCCATCTTTGATGTCTCAGCACAACCGGGTTTCCTCCAACATAGTCACACCCAAGTTGGCGTGTTCACGAACTGGGACAATATAGTTCATCTCGATCACCTTATTGAACAAGGAACAGATATCTCCACTTACACGCGAAAGTAAATCTATTTCCGTGGTCTTTCGCATTCAGATTGCAGTTCTTCGTCCCGCGTGATGTCCTGAAAGTTTCTTTCAATAGGTTGTCGTGTAAGGTGACCAAAATCTTTCGTTTCACGTTTTAAACTGCAGGGGTGCGTAGTAGTTGGTGCTTATCGGTAGTCATTGCCATATTCAAAGGAGGTACCAGAACTGCATATGACAACTACAAATATATTACCCGTGATTGTATCGCATCTAGGCTGGCCTCATAATGCAGCGGCTTCTGAACCATAGATAGAAACAACTAAAAAAAAGCAGGTTTCCAATCTGTTTGCAAGTATATTGATCACATTTTCACCTTGTTACTGCCATTGGAGCGTCGGTACTCCTTTTTTCAACCAACAGTCGTGGTATTTTCAAACTTAATTTCTGCTGTTACTTTGATTGTCACACGTTTAGGTGCGGTCATCAACAATTCAAGTGACGCCCGATTAGTATGTCCAGTCTTCCTTATCCGGATGCGTGATAACTGACGTTATGGAAAGAACGCTTGAAAATTCCTGGGATCTTGAACTTCTGCCAAGTCGTAAACTGACCGTTCAGTATGCATTTGGCTATTTCACCTACGTCTTTTGCCGACGTCATGACGAAAATGATAAACCAATCAAGCGACGTAGATGGTATATAATATATGTATTGCGCCTTCAAAGTGTAGAGTGCTGTCGTAAGATTGGGTTGGTCTTGATCCCATGTTCCGTGTCACAGACGGACTGCCTGGAACTGTTGATCGCCGTGGTTGTGTGGCAGTTAAGCATCAGTGTGAACCACTGATGTATTGCTGTCTATGATGATGATGATGATGATGATGATGATGATGATGATGATGATGATGATGATGATGATGATGATGATGATGATGATGATGACATGCATAGATCGGACCACCCTGTCACGTGGTATTTCCGACTAGATGTCTAAAAAGATAGCAAAGGCGCGTAGCGTGTGCAAAAGTATTCGCCGATATTGGCGATACAAAGATATACAGTTGTCCGGTGAACGAAATATTTACAGCCTGAGTGCATGCAAGCTTGTATTACGGGTCAGAGGCCTGGACTGTTCGCGTGAGAGATGCATGCCATCCCTTTTTGCTCAAATCCCTTTGTCCCCGTCACTGGCGTGTATACAGTGGGCTTATTGCATAAACAACGTCAGTATGTATTTGTGAAATTTATTTTTGCGGGCAGTACCGGAGGTATCATCATGCACAGTCTGCGGTGATTAGGTCACATGCTGACGGAGTGTCTGTTCTCCTTGTGCATTGTTCAGTATGGTTGTTAATAGTTGGAAAAAGTCCGCTTCGGCTGAGCAATGTGTTCTTCACGAGCTGCGAACACTTTGACCGCCTCACCAAGCATACCAAGAGGGTTTTACCTCCCAGTGGTTGAATACGCCGTCAGACGTTACAACGCACCGTGCTCAATGAGAAACCGGTATTCATAATATCTTTGACACCTTGTAAATTCCTGTTAATTTTACCTGTTTATTTTTTCAAATTTACTACTCAGTCGTTTCGTGGACTGCTGTTGGGACCAAAGACGACCCGAAACGTAAGACTTCTAGACACAGCTCAAATATGAAATTGGGCGTATGAGGGCGATTCAACGGATCTATCAATCATTGAGAATCCACGTGACACAAACCGAATTTAGCAATCTGCACAGCCATAGCAAACGTCAGAAACCGTCAAAAAGGGTCGGCAAACTTTATGCACCGGAGGGGCGCTTAGAGTAATATGAATAACTCCGGTTGGTTTACGTGCTCCCCTGTCTTAGTTGTAACAGTTATACATGGGCGGAACAAGCGGACAGCTGCACACCCATTGACTCTAGCGTAAACTGGGTCTGCGACGAGTCGACCCTAGATTGCAACTGTAGCATTGTTCTGCAGATACAGGCTGGAAGGCCCCCATCGATCATACGAATTGGTCGCGCCTGCTAGGACGAAGGCGGAACGATTTGGATTTGAACTTTCTATGTGCGGAACTCTTTTGGTCGACCGTTAAATGTTGACAGGTTCTACTTTGGCTTTGCCGACACTAAAACTAACGACGAGGGAAGGCGGGCTGTTGGGCTGATCCGATTAATAATGAACAGGCTTATTTTGGAGTTGGTTTGTTTAATTGACAATACATTTTAATGTGGACCTGAAACTTTGTGGTATGTCGTTTACTACGGAGTGTGCCTATTCTCGTTTGAAATATGTTGTTCAGGAGATAGACGTGTCAATGTGGTCTTTCGCTCTTCAGGTCGGTTACCTGCCTGCCTTTATACAGTGATAGAGATTGCTGTTTAGTTATTGGAACAGCCCAAGCGGCGAGCTAACCGTTTACTACGCTACTGTAATGTGCAACCGTCAGGCCTCGTTAAGCCTAGGAGTTCCATGTGGTCATATAAACTGATGGATACAAATAAGCCGCACACACGTGCAAGCCGCTACTCCAATTAACATTTTCCGTTCGGATAACCGGGCTGGTGACTATGTGTGGCATGGTTCAGCGTGGTGATCGTGAAAGTCATGACCAACTTAACGGTGCTGTCAAAAGAGATGAACGACCGAGGATCGACCAGGCATTTCACGCTAAGTATATTAGACGGAGTTCTAGTCCCGACAGTGGCAAGGATATGCACTACTGACGAGCTCTAATGAGAGCGAAACTCGAGTCTAGTGCTTCTTTTCGAAAGGGGCCGACTGGAAAGTCTATGGGAATGCGACAGCTGCGATCAATTGTGGGTGATGTTCAATCTATATGAAAAATCCAAAATCTCCTGCTAATCAGTAAACAGATCGTTGCTTCCAGCGCAGTTAGATATTAAAAGTGGGAGATAAGCGAACAAATTTAAAATGAAATGGCAGAATACTTATAGTGGTCGGTTAGTTTTTTCCACAATGTTTTCAAGACAGGTGGTTCTAAACTAGTCAATAGTTCTCTTGTCTAAGACCCCCTACGGCGGTTATTCTACCATCCCTAGTGCCATTAGGCTCATAGGACAGTTGCAAACCAATATACGCGTCAAAACCGCCATATCCTTAAAAAGTTTCGCTAAGTTTCCTTCGTAAACATACAGTGGGTATGTAATGGGTATATAATGACCATTTGTCACCGTGAAGACTGTGATGTAATGTGACAATTTAGTAATATTTCAAATAGTTGAACCCAACTGATATCCCATAGACATCCACCATCGTTTTCAGCTTTGAACTGTCCCCGCGGACACCATGTCTCGGACTGCCGTTGGTCCTGACAGTGGCCCGCAGTGTAGTAAGGTACTGGATACGTGCAGATGTGTAGATATTTCTCTCCTGGGGACATTCTACTATACTTGCGTTGAACAGTGGCACAAAAATACGGCATTTCCAAGCCAGGTTCTTGGCCGTTATGAGTGAATAAATGAAGAGCTGATCAACTCACTGAATCGAGTTCACCTTTGTGGTCAGAGGAAACGAGGAAACCTATGGCTTTGCCCCAGAATTTTTCGGAATGAAAAATTTATCTATTCTCGTCTAGAGCAAAAACCTGCCTACCTCTCCCCAGTTTCTGAGTTGCAATGGATGGATGAAGTAAACTAAATGTCAGGACCCTGAAAGTGCTGAAACTCGACTTAGAACAGCCTTCGAACTGCCTCCATCTTACAGTTCGATCACTGTTCATAGGTCTACAACCATCAACCCTTAGTAAAATGAAGGGAGGTTGAAATAATCAACACCACTTCAATGCAAGGGGTAAAGCTCCCATCGAAGGGAAGCGGATGTGTGAGAATCTCGCATTCCGAATTAATGTGTTTACTGGAAACGCTAGTTAATGTATTCAAATGCATTATAGAGAACTGTGGATAAAACGGCGAGTTGAGCAACCCACATATACGATGTTCCTATAACCCTGGCTATTCGCACAGCATAGTGGTAAACGTTCCTCCGGTTGAAACTGTAGACAGATCTTGTGTGTGTTTTCTATAACAGCAAAAACAACTTTATTTTAGAATCCCCCATGTCGGTGCCACCATTTTTATAGAGGTTGGTGCAGTCAGCATCGACTGAACTGGAACATTTCAACTGGAATTCAAAGCCAGTGAGGTTCAGCTGTTAAAATGACGGGGAAGTCTGTTCTTTTATTTCGTCAACTCCTGGTTAATACGACCTAGCCAAGACAAACAAATGTTGAAAGTAACAAGATGAGGGCGTTAATCCTACCATGTTTTTGGGGATGACTTTTCGGACCTTCTGATTCCACGTGAACATGTAACTAGTCAACGTGAGCAGATTTTACGTTGGAATATTCGGAGTCAAATTTAGCGTCAGTTTGAATCTTCTCGTCGTGTAAGACGATTTCCAGGAAGCCCATTTCAGTGGCCAGATGCATGGACGCCTTGTTTGCTTGCTATACTGATCGGGCCAATTGTTTCCTTTGTTCTTGAAAGTTGTTTTGCAGCCCGTCGTATCTTTTCAGAAGGAGCGGATCGCTCCATAAGTCAAAGAACTGAGTGTGATCCTATACCGACTACGAGTGCACTGCATGCTACTGTAAACGTTCAGTTGGTTGGATGGCAGTCGTATACTTCCTTGTTCCGCCTGTGTCCGTTCTCTTTTAGGTTGCTGGCAAAATATTTTCATAGATGAGCATCTCCAAATCCTCATAACCATCCTGGAATAGTTTGCTAATTCGTTTCCTGTAGATTAATTTTGGCGTTGTACACCTGCCAGGTCGTGCCAACAGGTACGTTCAACTAAGTAGCATTCAGTCTTATTGTAGCGAAAAGGCGTCCAATAAAGCACAATCTTTATTGTCCAACACGCTAGTTACCACGCTACGCACGCGCTCGCGTTTATGAGTCATCAATCCAGTCCACAACACGTCCAGGTTTCCGCTCACGCGTCGTGTGCACTTCTGCCCGGTTTACGTGTGTGATCGGCGCCTTCTACCGGGGGTTTTCCGCCTGCCACTCCTCGCCCGTTAGTCCGATCTTGTTGAGCGATAGCTCGTCCGGTCGCTCGTGTTGTCCGCAATCTATCCACTGTGGGCTTTGACCGTATTCCGCGGCCGTGTCGAGATATTCCTTTGAGTGTTGGAATAACGGCGCCCCCGATCAGGTCATCCATCTTATTTTGCCTGCCATGCCTCGCCCGTTGGTCCGATCCAGTCGAGCGATGACTCATCCGGTCGCCCACGTTGTCCCCGATCTGCTCGCTGTGGGCTTTTGGACGGACCTCCCCCCGCGTTGAGGTATTCCGCCAAGTGTTGGAATACTCTCACCTCCCGCTTGATAATCCACCACAATATGTACAAAGAAATTGATTACCTCGGTTTATGTTCGACTGTGCAGGATCTCCGCTTTTTTGGTTTAAGTTTCCTCCTTAACGGAACTTGGGCTTACATAATTCTCGGCTTGCTGTGCATTTTGGAACACGACTGTGGTTTGTTCTATGCTCATTACCCCTGACTTCGGTTTACCAAATCTGAAGTCTACTTAGCAATATTCCATGATTGATTGTGAAGTGAGTCGCACTTCGTTGTTGACGAACACTCAGCAGCATCTTTATGTGTAATTGTAGACACCATGAAGATTTTACCTTATGAAGCATGAAACTCGTCGTTTTTGGCTTCAAACGCAGAAACGTCATCATTGAATTAACCACGTCGATAATGAAACATTCGGTCGTGTGTGTAGACGTAAAAAGCGATATATTTGTGTTTAGGTGTTTTAGTGGATGTCATCTTGGAAGTCGTGCTTCTGTTACTACATCGTTGGTGAATTTGGATCAACTGGGACACTTTCCAAACTGCTTCGTCGAGCTTACTAGACGCACCAATTTTCATGATTACAGCGTATTGCTCCAACAAAAGATTGATGATCAACCGCAAGACCTTACTCGTCCAGTAGTTGACGTAACGTAGCAGCTGACCCTTACGTTTTCATGTATTATCATAGGGCTCATTTTTACCGTTCTATCTGTTCCCCCTCTGGTTCTTGTTCCCATCAGCGTCCGTGTATTTATGCGTGTTTAAATCGTTTTTGTCCAGATCCATTGGCCACCGGTTGCTCATTTATTGACTTATTCTATGAAGCTTAAATAAAATTCAGTTCCTTACTTCACAATACCACGATTGTTTGTTGTCGACTTTTGTGTATACCACAAGTGAAACGGTGACCATATCAGGAACCTTTCTGTTGATTTTTGTACGTATCTTTATCATTTGCAGATTGCACATCACCTATATTTGATTACCTCTCGCGTATTCTGGTAGACTTGTATTCAAATTTCATTCTTCTTAAAGCTCGTCATAAGCATATCTCCATGCCCTCGACTGGTGAGGTAATCCTGATACACTTGTTCATGATGCTAGTGGTTCGATCACTAGCATTGACTTCACGTTGTGTGTGGACGGTTTATCACATCTAAACGTTTTATTGGCCAAGGTTTCCAACTTTTGCACCACTAGGTGATCGCTATCAAGTGACGCAAAATATCGTGTGAGCCGGATGTTTGCGAGCTGTCAAACCTAGACAGTCGCGGTAGTCGGGCCTGCAACCGTGTGGTAGATAGGCGTACGTTGTTACCAGTAGGCTACAACGAGCTTACACTCACTTTCGAGTGTTGGCCAATTTAACTGGTCGTATCGTGTAATAAAAAACGTTGATCAGTGTACCAACTGTCGTCTATGACTGCAGCTTGTTTGGGGTTATCGATTTGCGACATCGAGACTGTTACTATCTCTCTATTCAAAATGAGTGGACAACTTGAGCACCATTCGTGAACGATTGTGAATGAACATTCAGACGGTACTATTTAGTTATGCTTAGTTTGAGGCTTCTGGCTCACCGATCGACGTGCTTGTCTGCCGAGTATGTGAACCGAAGTTTGGCCTTCGATCAGGGACGAAAATAAACAGTTATTAGTGAGCGTAACCCGCGTCTGAAGATCCGGCCGAGAAAATTTGTTTGAGTGCGAAAGCAATGTTCGAACTGCAGTACCGTCTGACAGTTTCAGCACCAGGAGTAGCTTACTTCAAGGCTGTCCACTTTCACCATTTTGTTCAGTTTTGTCACGGACGAAATAATAGGGACTGTCTGTGGCACTCACCAGATGCCGGCGTGGACCTCTTACCTGATGGAAGATTGACTGCGAGGGTGCTGCTGTTGAACAATTCCAAAACAGCACAACCAATGCTAGACGCTATCTCTTATTCTGCTAAGTACTTTGGAATACGTATTTTAGCATCAAATTGCAAAGTGCTTCCGCAAGATCGCTGTGATTACGTAGATTTGATTTTGGTTCGTGATGTTATGGGGGTTGTTGACCAATTGGCGCACCTTGAAAGTTGCTTCAGTGCCGGCGGAGGTGTACAGAATGAAACGTGTATCCCTGAGGCTAGGGCGGTGTTTGCTAATCTGGAGCATCTCTGGTGACAGAGGTATATCCCTCTGAGGCTTAAAAGTCGCGTGAGTACTGTATTACTTTACAGCACCGAAACTTGGCCGCTCAGTGTAGAAGACTTGAACCGTCTTCAGGTGTTTGACTACCGATGTCTGGGTTCAATCGCTCGTATCGGATGGCACCAGCGAGTAAGCAACGAGGAGGTTAGGAAGCGGGTGTTTGGCACTGATTGTCAAACGAGTTCTTTTGTTCACTCGCTACATTTGCACAGACTTAGATGTTTAGGCCATGTATTAAGGATGCCAGCTAATTGTCTACCACACTGAGCACTCTTTGCTATGCTGAAGCTGAATGACGTAAGATGCGAGGTGGACAGATGATGACCTGACGTAGAGAGGTGAAGTCGTTCACGAAGGGGTTGGCCACTGTAGGTCGGGTTCGTCTCCCGGGCTGGGGCCCTCGCGACTCAGAGTCGGTGGCTTGAGACATTAGGTGAGATGGCGGCTAATCGAGCTCAGTGGCGTGAATGTTGTCGTTGTTTGTCCGGGTTGTCTGTGAATTGAGTGCATTTAATGACGCGTGGCAGTGAAAGCTGTCTTGCTGATGACGCCTTACTTCTACTTACAGCTCGGTTGTTCGTTTGCAAGGTGTAGGCAGCTCGATGCCGAATGATTCAATATAGACGATGCTATTTTCAGTTGTTGGGTCTCTTCCCGCCCCCTCCTCTTTTTTCTTCTCCCTTTCTCCACAGGGTTGTTTTTTTTAATTGTGCGGCAGTTAAGTTTAAGTGCGAATAACTGATTTATTGCTTTCTATGATAATTGGTGATGAGACTACTTGATTTCGGACGATCAAAGTCAGTGTTTATTTGTCAGCAATCTTTACTAATTGTTCCGTTGCTGTGAATGAGCCGACCACATTTCATGGTTCTGTTGCTGTCTATTTACTTATTAGTACATTCTTTTTGAAAGCATGTTTGTAGTTTCCGTTGTTTTCATCATCCTTCTGTTACAGGCTCCTCCATAGCAGTTCAGATGATCATTCCATCGCTGATGGTGGTCCGGAATTCGCTCAAGTGTTTGTCATCTTTTGGTTAGGAGCCGCCATGGTTACCCTCAATTCCAAACTGATTGGCGGCGCAGTGTAAGTTGTTTATAATCGCACTTTTCTGGTGTTCTCATGTACTCGTTTACAAGCTTTAGATTTCCAGTTTCTACATCACCGTGCATCTGATTTTGTGCGACATACTAGGTCACTCGTGGAGGGAGCGGGCATTTGTTGGTAGCTCACAATCAGACGGGGACGTTCGAGCTAATCCCAGATCGACCTTGCAGCCTTATGTTGACATTACTACCGGCGGCAATCTCTTATTCAAGGTTCAATTTGGATATCTTATCGGGTATGGTGATTAATATCAACCCTTGCGTAACAAAACACTAACAGTTAGTTCTGTTGACCTAGGTAGTATTCATCGTAGCGCTTGACCCATCCGCGTAGAAACTACACATAAATTGGTTTTAACCGCCGTTGTACCCGCCGGTTATCCTGTTTCAGATGGTCTGCTTGTATGAAGAACTGCTGATATGCATTTAACAGAGCTCCAATGGAAGTATGTGATTTTTTCGTCCTCTCCCCGCCCATTGTATAATACGGCCAGTGGCGATTTGAAAGATCCCAATCCGACCAGTTGTTATCATGATTGCGAGTCATAGAGATTTTGACCATTCCACTGAAGTATCGTCTGCCATGTTGGGAACATAAGCACCACTGGTCGGAAGCGCTCTGAGACATAACTATGCACGACAGTTAGTAGTGAGTGTCCATACGTGCAATTTTAATGGTGTTTTTGTTGACTGATCCGTCAAATTGTACGCCATCATCTGAATCGGTAGCAGCCCAACCATAATGTCTGTAACTGTAGCTCGCAACAGAAGATGTGTCCATGCATCACTGAAACGTCTCACTATATCTTTTCGTGCAACTACCTCATCGTATGTCTCGAAAACATCTGAGTTCTGTTTGTTTTTATTGCCGGCTGTTTGCCCGGCAAGTTCTTATTTGAAAGGAATAGAATAAAATGAGTCTGGAACATACCGCACCCTTCTCAACTTTCCCCTCAGAGACCACTGCGAACGTTTGAAAGAAATTGTGTGAATTCTGTAGAAAACAGTTTTTAACAACCAGGTCTAACTACTGTGGCGACCCTGTTCGATATATGAGCAATGTTAGGGCTTCCTGCTCGGCATCCAAACCTGTAGAGTGACTGGTTTCCGTGTTCCGTAAAGAGGGAGCATTGTATTGATCTTACAGAAAACTTTCTTTAATGTCTGTCAGCAGTGGTCTCCAAGGCACTCAAGCGTTTAATGTCGTTGCTTGTTTGGTCTGCACATTCCAAGCACCGCACAATTTTATTTGCAACGTAATAGGACGTAACGTATGTTTTGTGCAGTTTCCACAACGTGAATACACAACTCGTTTGGTCTGATCCGACTACTTAACAAGTATCTCGCTGATTACATTTCAAAATCTCCCGAAATGTTTTTATTGCACTTCACACTGTTTGTACGGTTTCTGAAGGTGGCATATTGATAAATGCTCCATGTTATTTTTCCGTTACGCTCTATCGATTCGGACCGGATGTGGTCGATCGGTGGATAGGTAGACCGTCAGTTTCTCTCATAAGTTCACCTGATGTAGAATACTGTACACAGCAGTTAGGCTTTGGATAATTCGCGCTTTGTGACTTGACCTCGTCAGAAAGCATATTAATGTTCTGAGAGAAACAGTTTGGGAGGTCATTTTCATCGTCTGATGAATGGGTTCGTGGACGGTCTGTTTGGCGTGTCAAACCGTCTGCTTTTTGTAGTCTGTTTCCGATTGATCCTCGGAGTGCTGTTATATACGACACCATTCAAATCGAACCAAAACTGCGTTAATGTTTTCGATTTCATTTCGCTACGTGTTACTAGATAGCATTTGATCCAATTAGAAAATTAAGGTCAAATTGACGCTAATGTTTTACTACTGATTTGGCGTGAGTAGATAGATTTGCATCAAAGATACTCAAGATGATCTTTATTTTGCCTCTGTGTTCCGGTTGAAATTCTCGCTATCATCCTTTCTGGTTCACCCATGCTTCTTTGCATTTCTTGGCTGAACGGAGCAGCATGTTGGTCTCTTGCTTGGTAATTATGTGAGATGAGTTATGTGTTCGATAGAGTGCACAGAACCGTAATAAAATCTCCCTTCCCAATGCGAATTTGTATTAATCCGCGATTTAGTCTATTAAGCTTCTTCACTAGGCTGTTCGGACCTGAAATTTGTCATAGCTTGCATGTTGTAAACTATGCTATAGCTGCGATGCCATTTGATGATAGTTGCTGTGTTGTTTTTGCCCCAAGAAAGACAAAAATTCTATCCCCTCAGTTGTCGACATTTGGGCTACATATCGCCTGCTACTTTGCACTCCATTACATTTAGCGTGAGATAGATATTGCCAACACACCTAAATATAAGTAGGAGATTCTCCGCTTCTGCCTCAGTTGGTTCTGCTTTGCACCTGCAGGTCGTGTGTGTCTTAAATGTTTCGCCTGCAAATTCACAGGCTCCTTCGCACAGCTCTAATTTACGTGTAAATATGTGTATGATTCAGCACGCACCGGTTATGCTGAATTCGTGTTGTTCTTCGTGGTCATTCCTATAAATTTCCCTGTAAGAAGTACTGATTGTGCATCGACTGTCCAATAACGTGTATCCATGTACCGTTGACGGACGAGGCTGATTGATCCATCCAGATTCCCACACTTAACATCATTGTGCATGCGGTATTAACAGTTTGAAATTCTTTCACTGCTCAATCAAGGGATGATGCCGATTTTATCAGTAAGTAACTCAGCGTTTGTCATGGTTTATTTTCTGCTCTCCCACACCTACCGTTCAGGTCCTTTCTGCAGACCGTGTGCATTCTGGGTTATTGCATTCTACCACTGGTCATTAGTCTCGTGTTTTGCCGCATCTTGCTGTTCACAAGTTCGGATTCTCTTTGGATATTTACCATTCGTTTATTGGTCGTCGCATTTGGTCTGGTGTACTCCTCGTTCGCCTCGTTCGTCTTTCTCATCCCAACACAGCCGGCAAATCGAGTCGGAATGGCTCTTTATCCCATTTGCCTTCTCTACTTCTTTTTTGCTTGGCTGGTCATTTCTGTTCCTAGCCAGTGAACGTTCCCGCCGCGTTTAACAACTGTGCTCCGATGGTTTGCACACCGCACAGTTGTTTTGCTTCCGTGTGGTTTTCAAGTCGGATAGTCCTTGTTGGTGGATCAGTTCAGCTCCTGTTTGTCATTGTCTTTCGCACTCTTGTGATTTCTGCTAACCTTCCTGTGACGGAAGCCCTTCAGTCGTTTCCACGGTAGTGTTAAAGTGTCCAAAAGTCTGCACATCACCTATATTTGATTACCTCTCGCGTATTCTGGTAGACTTGTATTCAAATTTCATTCTTCTTAAAGCTCGTCATAAGCATATCTCCATGCCCTCGACTGGTGAGGTAATCCTGATACACTTGTTCATGATGCTAGTGGTTCGGTCACTAGCATTGACTTCACGTTGTGTGTGGACGGTTTATCACATCTAAACGTTTTATTGGCCAAGGTTTCCAACTTTTGCACCACTAGGTGATCGCTATCAAGTGACGCAAAATATCGTGTGAGCCGGATGTTTGCGAGCTGTCAAACCTAGACAGTCGCGGTAGTCGGGCCTGCAACCGTGTGGTAGATAGGCGTACGTTGTTACCAGTAGGCTACAACGAGCTTACACTCACTTTCGAGTGTTGGCCAATTTAACTGGTCGTATCGTGTAATAAAAAACGTTGATCAGTGTACCAACTGTCGTCTATGACTGCAGCTTGTTTGGGGTTATCGATTTGCGACATCGAGACTGTTACTATCTCTCTATTCAAAATGAGTGGACAACTTGAGCACCATTCGTGAACGATTGTGAATGAACATTCAGACGGTACTATTTAGTTATGCTTAGTTTGAGGCTTCTGGCTCACCGATCGACGTGCTTGTCTGCCGAGTATGTGAACCGAAGTTTGGCCTTCGATCAGGGACGAAAATAAACAGTTATTAGTGAGCGTAACCCGCGTCTGAAGATCCGGCCGAGAAAATTTGTTTGAGTGCGAAAGCAATGTTCGAACTGCAGTACCGTCTGACAGTTTCAGCACCAGGAGCGGCGTACGTCAAGGCTGTCCCCTTTCACCATTTTTGTTCAATTTCGTCATAGACGAAATAATGGAGGACTGTCTGCGGCACTCACAAGATGCCGGCGTGGACCTCTTACCTGGTGGAAGATTGACTGCGAGGGTGCTGCTGTTGAACAATTCCAAAACAGCACAACCAATGCTAGACGCTATTTCGCGTTCTGCTAAGTACTTTGGAATACGTATTTTAGCCTCAAAATGCAAAGTGCTTCTGCAAGATTGCTGTGATTACGTAGATTTGATTTTGGTTCGTGATGTTATGGGGGTTGTTGACCAATTGGCGCACCTTGAAAGTTGCTTCAGTGCCGGCGGAGGTGTACAGAATGAAACGTGTATCCCTGAGGCTAGGGCGGTGTTTGCTAATCTGGAGCATCTCTGGTGACAGAGGTATATCCCTCTGAGGCTTAAGGGTCGCGTGAGGGCTGTATTACTTTACGGCAGCGAAACTTGGCCGCTCAGGTAGAGGACGTGAACCGTCTTCAGGTATTTGACCACCGATGTCTGCGTTCAATCGCTCGTATCGGGTGGCACCAGCGAGTAAGCAACGAGGAGGTTAGGAAGGGTGTTTGGCACTGATTGTCAAACGAGTTCTTTTGTTCAGTCGCTACATTTGCACAGACTTAGATGGTTAGGTCATGTACTAAGGATGCCAGCTAGTCGTTTGCCACACCGAGCACTCTTTGCCGACGCTGCGGCTGACTGGCGTAAGGTGCGAGGTGGACAGATGATGACCTGGCGTAGACAAATGAAATCGTTCACGAAGGGGTTGGCCACTGTAGGTCGGGTTCGTCTCCCGGGCTGGGGCCCTCGCGACTCAGAGTCGGTGGCTTGAGACATTAGGTGAGATGGCGGCTAATCGAGCTCAGTGGCGTGAATGTTGTCGTTGTTTGTCCGAGTTGTCTGTGAAGTGAGTGCACTTAATGACGCGGGGCAGTGAAAGCTGTCTTGCTGATGACGCCTTACTTTCACTTACAGCTCGGTTGTTTGTTTGCAAGGTGTAGGCACCTTGATGTTGAATGTTTGAATATAGACGTAGCTATTTTTAGTTGTTGGGTCTCTTCCCGCCCCCTCCTCTTTTTTCTTCTCCCTTTCTCCACAGGGTTGTTTTTTTAATTGTGCGGCAGTTAAGTTTAAGTGCGAATAACTGATTTATTGCTTTCTATGATAATTGGTGATGAGACTACTTGATTTCGGACGATCAAAGTCAGTGTTTATTTGTCAGCAATCTTTACTAATTGTTCCGTTGCTGTGAATGAGCCGACCACATTTCATGGTTCTGTTGCTGTCTATTTACTTATTAGTACATTCTTTTTGAAAGCATGTTTGTAGTTTCCGTTGTTTTCATCATCCTTCTGTTACAGGCTCCTCCATAGCAGTTCAGATGATCATTCCATCGCTGATGGTGGTCCGGAATTCGCTCAAGTGTTTGTCATCTTTTGGTTAGGAGCCGCCATGGTTACCCTCAATTCCAAACTGATTGGCGGCGCAGTGTAAGTTGTTTATAATCGCACTTTTCTGGTGTTCTCATGTACTCGTTTACAAGTTTAGATTTCCAGTTTCTACATCACCGTGCATCTGATTTTGTGCGACATACTAGGTCACTCGTGGAGGGAGCGGGCATTTGTTGGTAGCTCACAATCAGACGGGGGACGTTCGAGCTAATCCCAGATCGACCTTGCAGCCTTATGGTTGACATTACTACCGCGGCAATCTCTTATTCAAGGTTCAAATTTGGATTACTTTATCGGGTATGGTGAATTAATCAACTCTTGCGTAACAAACACTAACAGCTTAGTTCTGTTGACCTAGGTAGTATTCATCGTAGCGCTTGACCCATCCGCGTAGAAACTACACATAAATTGGTTTTAACCGCCGTTGTACCCGCCGGTTATCCTGTTTCAGATGGTCTGCTTGTATGAAGAACTGCTGATATGCATTTAACAGAGCTCCAATGGAAGTATGTGATTTTTTCGTCCTCTCCCCGCCCATTGTA
>LOND01000003.1:87019-102695 GCA_014220965.1 Paragonimus kellicotti
TACGTCAGTGGAGTCGTTCTAAACGATACGTTTGGCTAACGTCGTCCTCATTTTCAAAAAGGGCTCACATACTTCATGTGCTAATTGCCGATGGACCAACTTGCGTCCTATTACGTTGATAATGTTTACAGCTGTTGTACTTCACAGACTAGAATTAACACTCGAACAACGTATACTCCAGGAGCAAGTTGAGTTTCATCCTGGCTTTCATTTTTTCTCAGCAATATGAGATGACTTATTTTTACGGTGAATTTATACCTTTGTAATCGTTTTCACCAGATCTTCCGCTTTTTACGCATGCGTTAGTCCTCTGTGATTTCTGGCTTGATTAACTTGTGTTTTATTGATAAATGGATTGAGAATAACACAACGTTATGAGCAAGTTGTAATACTCTACGTTTCAACCACCTCGGGTGGCCTTCCTCAGGAGTGTTGTAATAATTCCATAAGATAACAGCATATTGTCAACAAAACACAGGTTACAGCCATTATCTGCTGCTGTTTGTCGGTTAGGTGTCAAAATAGCTGTCACTGAGGTACTATGCTACTGACATATCTTATGGTTAAGCTTACACTCAAACCCTGCCAAAACTAACGCTACACAACAATGGTTGGACAATCCTGTGAATGCATCAGATGGCACTAGTGTGTGCATTCGTGTGAGTATGCGCGCACAATCGTGTGTATATGTGCGATTGATCAAGGTCATGTGGTCAGTAAGCAAAATTGTCGATAAAGTCGCTTGACACACCTGGTCCGGAGTACTCATTATACATTTCTTATATCATTGTATACATAGCAGCCAGTTCAACACTCTCCAAACAAAGGTGACCATTAACGGCAGTCCTAACTAGCTACTAATAGGCGATGGTAACGGAATCATTGCAAGAATTCTTCACTAACAATGACATTGAAAAAGATGGCAGTTTAAACAAAAATCAATGGATTGATTTGTGCACTCGGGAGGAGATTAATCTATCGCCACAGTTGGCCAGTGCTCTTTTTGACGGGCTGGATACCGACGCGGATGGACAAGTGAGAATTGAAGACATCATGAAAGAACTGTTGGCTTACGAAGCCAACCAAGAAAAGACTGGCATAACACCACTTACTAATCGGAGAGCATCTTCCTTGGATCCAAACTTACGAAGTCAGGGTGAATCAAGTTCGTTGGTGAGCTCAAAGCGCACCCCCGTAGTTCGTGAATCCAGAAAGCAATCCAAGAGATTGTACGAAAGACGAAACCATGGGAAATTTCTCAGTCAATCCTCTTCTACACATATAGATGACAATGGTGATGTGTTTGTCACAAAGAAAGAGTTTGCCGATGATGGATCCGAAATTTTCTCCACAACACCGGTTACTCTCAATCCGAGGTTGGTTTTTAAGTTTGGTAGTTTACCAAACCTATAAATGCTGTGTCCATTTTGTTAGTTAATGTTAACTTAACTCATCTGATTCAACAGCTCTAGTTTCATTCTCAACTTGGATGTCATAAAGAACCCATCAAATTTGTTGCTGATGCGCCTGTCTTCTCGTTACACGAGTGTACTAAGTAGTCAGCAAGAGGTTTGTCATGGTCGATAGGAACAACATGTCGTGTTATCAAGAACTCACGTATCATTGAACAGAGGACCAAATCATTATGTTTTGGATATAGTGACATTAGTGTCACTTCGCTGGTAAAAATTGCTAAGAAACTAGAAGGTGAAACAAATTCAGCCACTGGTTACTGTAGCGAACATTACTTTTTTTGTCCCTTCTTCTCACGCGGCTAGTAACAACAAACTCGGTGTGGAAAGAGTTAATTGGGATAAATGAAGAATTACGTAACAGATGCAGTATTCAATAAAGAGGACGCATTAAACGAAGTAGCCACATTGATCAGTTGTTGCAACGCGTGTGTGTATGCGACATGTGTGTCTGGGCAGCTGACACAGGTCGTCCGTTGGTAGTATAAGGGCCAGTTTGAAAGCCCACATAATTTGTAATTGGTGTTTGTGGCGTCAAGTGAGCTGCCATTGCCCGTAAAACAACAACGAATGGCTTGTTATTAGCATCTGCGAATAAGAAAGAAAGTAGATACACCGAGACATCACATTTGGCACTTTGCATTCTCACTCAGTGGGTTGAGTGTTTCTATAGACGTGACTGGAGCTTTGTTGAGTCTGCTGAGTTTTGCAATACTGATTACAAAGTGCGTCACGAACCTTCCCGTTCCACATACGCATATACATGCGTTGCTGTCATTTTATAAGTCAGCCAACTTGTTTGGTTCGTTTGTTATTCTAAACTCTATCGGCTACAGACCGTGTGCTTGCAAGCAGTTTCGCAGACAACCAATGTTCCGAGTTGTGAGTTCGATTGGTTGTGGACACGAGGGAGATTCATTGTCAGGGTTGCCCAATCGCATGGTGATAGTTTCAGCGGTGGTCAGTACTCGAAACGTCACCATATTTGTTCAATCTCCAGGCGTTCTGCATGCCATCGTGAATACGTCTTTAATGCTTATTGGTTGACTGCATTTAATCAAATGAACAACTGCTCCAAAAACATCAACCTTCTGCTTGCACATTTAGTGTTCACCTGCGTTTTCGGTATAGCTTTCGACGAGTGTCTATCAATACGTACGCATATAACGTTTCTAGATGCCCTGAACCGTTGAGTCTTATGTTCACTGTATTGGAATCACCTCGATTGTCTCATTCTTATGCCATAATAACCACATAACCTCACCGCTATACAACTGTCAATCACTAACGGCAGTAACTACATCGGTACAACTAACAGCAACGACAAATCCATATAGGCATCCGTACTATCTCATGCGCACCCGAAGGCCAGGTCAGCGCACACAACCGCGTGTTACGTTACAACACAACGTTTTGTTGAAATACACAGCCTGTTTAGGTATGTTAGCACGTGAATCCGTTTAATGAACATTGTAACAACACGGCGGTTGACAGAAAATAGCCGTGGACCCCAGGTAAGCAAGTATTATCTGGTTGTATTGACAGCGGTATCAGTGAGGTAAGAAGCATCACCTGATTTGTGACTTTCCAGAAGATGATTTTTTGGACCCCATCACACTTTCCAACCGCTGCACTACAAACACATCAGCTTGTGTCAGTGGTTTTCTCAGTTCATCGCATTTTCATTTGAAGACTTGAAAGGATATTGGTTTTTAAGCCACGGCCCTGCAGTTTAGTAGCGTGTAGACATTGTCGTCGACTTACTCATGTACAGTTGTGTACACTGTTTCTAAACAATAGGTGCCAAGTTCCGGCATGTTAAGAAACAGCAATATAAAATTTGAGTTGAGTGTTAAGCAGTCACTATGCTTATCAGGATTCTCCAATTAAATCAATTAAGCTGACGTCACCTGAACTACTTCAATATACACAAGTAGTTTGTTGGCTTGTCTGATGTAGGTTGAATGTCACATTGCCTTCTGTTTCAGAATAGGCAGGACATTCGAATTTCTCTCTTGTTATTGCTCTTATATAACGTGTTCCCTTCTGGACTGGGAGTTGAACTACAATGGTTTTGCTTGTGAAACAGACCTCTTGACCACATCACCCCAGTGGGCCCAAATGAAGCATATCTGTAATCTCCTTTAGAAAAATGTGGTAACCTAAACACTGTCTGAAAACGTGTTATCAACGTTTACACTTGAGTATTTGATCATAATTGTTACGGGGTCAGCAGGTTAGGCGGCTGTCAACACTCTCGCCTCATAATCTCAAAGACCGGACAAGAATATATGCTACTGATGAGTTCTAATTAATCTGGTGTTTCGGTTCGAACGGAACCCACCAAAAAAGTCCACTTGAATACGAAGTGTATCATAAAGCGAAATGGCTAACTCAATAGTTCCGAGTAGTCCTCATTGATGAGGCTACGGGGGTGGGTTGATTTTAGGGATATTGCGTCTTCAGCTGAGGTGAACGCACTAAGTAAACGCTTTTGTGCCGACGGAACCCTTCGACCGAACACCATTCATTTTGTTGTGCCATATCTACTGGCGTTAGAAACAGGACGGCACATGATGATTACTGAACGGCTGGTTGGGGTATCACAGCACTGACTGGAACGTTTGTTTGGTACACGTTTCGACTTACGACTAACTGTACATGTCAAGTGTAGTGAGCTGAGAACGGCTGTCAGTATTTCTGATTTAAGTGAACCGTCTAAGCATCACTGACTTCAACGCATATGTTTATATTCCAGTTATTTGTACATTTGCTTACCTCATCTTTAACAAATCAGTTGACTTAAATTGTGTTAACATGAGTGTTTAAATGTTCCCATAGGACTATCCGGTCAGTTTTGGATTGAAAGCGATACACATAAAACAAAACCGATTATTTTATAACCGCGGAGGCAGGTTGTTCAAGTTCCCATACGAGGACAAGTGTATACCTTATTGGTGAGTTCAACCGAAAACTGATTTCTGTTCTACTGTGCTCCCTACTGGTGTGGGTTAAACTTGGTACACATTCGTTTACAACGAATTTACTTTCACCCGTTGTTGAAACTCTGCCCGTTTATGTCCCTGTTCCATCCTAACTATGGGAGGGAGATTTGGAAAGGCTGTTGAAAGTCTGTAAGATGACTGTGTAAGCGAGTCCTTACTATCTGTAATCAACTTTACCTGAACCGATGATGTCTTGACGGGGAGTTGACAAAAACGTTATCGGGGCTTGAGTTCACGCCGACCGTTTACCTATCGTCAGTATAATGAAGATCAAAGTCAGTCCAAAAGAATTGTCTTCATTCCGTCCGATGGATTTTACTTCTATGTCAACCAATGATTGGCTCTTACTTACGCTAGTGTTGTGACCTGCGTTGCTACGTTCATCCATCAGTTCAACCAAAGCAGTACATCCTATGGATTCGTTTGACGTGCTCTTTCCTGGCTGTAGCGTTTGAACCTTTTTGTATACAGGTCTATTTTTGCATACGAGCGTTATTTTGAGAGGTAGCTGTGTAACAGTTAAAACACAACATTAATACGACAGTGCCTGATATTTACATTCGACAGCCAGACAATCGTAAGACCGTAGCCGGGAAGGAGGTGTAAAACTCATAACTAAAGTCAATCATCGAACACCAAGTTGCGTGTATCTTGCAAGCAGAAAGTTGAGTCGTATTTGAGAACTAGACGATATAGAAGACGTCTCCGTCTTTGCCTTCGTCCATCTCGCTTTTCATCTGTTTTTACGGTCAAACAACGTAAACAATCTTGACACTGAGTCCAATCAATCAACATCTTCCGCAATATTATTCATTCCCAGGGTGTTTGAGACCTGTAGCCTAGAAGTCGAACGCACTTTACAGTGGCTAGTCCGCCAACAACTGTATCTTGTTTAACCTAACCAGTCCATCGTTTGCCCGCCACGAACATTCGCCCCACCGACTGTGGTACTGGCGTGTAGTGCTCCGTATGACATCCTCAAAGGGGTCTGTGCATCCTCATAGACTGAATANTAGGGAAGTGGACTCTCTATCTCACTGTGCCAGTGCAAACGGTTATATTTGGGTCACTCTGTACTGTGTCCACACTCAAGATGCGTTTTGTTCCTTTTGTTGGCAGGTACATCAAATGAAGATTGTGACCTTAGGATTGTAAAAAATTGGACAACGACGAGAACAATCGTCACTCGCATTGACTAGTCCGAGAGAAAATCCACTGATGTTAACTGTTGTAGAGGCTGGCCACCACAAAGCCAATAACTTTAAGTGTTAAGGAGTAGTCCTTCACTACTGCATGTGTTCCATACGGCGTCGACCTCGGTCGCTGTAGGAAAGCAACAGTGTGGGTGAATATGTATGACTAAGTTTTTTACTCACCTAGAATCGTTCGGCATTTTACTGTCCATATCATACACTACACTCGATCAATTATTTTCGGTTGGCTGGTAGATTGACATCTATCCATCAGGACTCCAGAAGGGACCGAGAGAGGTTTTGACGTAGAGTTGGTCCCAGTGATAACCTACGAAGTGGTAGACAGCGGCTCCGACATTGTATGTGCAGGAGAAGCAAAAATATTGGTACAGGTTTCACTTTTCGTCTGGAAATCATACAGTATATTGCGTTCACTTAAGAAATGTAGAATGCATCAACCAGTATACGTTGTGATTGACGGGCAATCGTCCATTGAACTTTTATATGGACTATTCCAAGATTTTGTCGATTGCTGTCAAGGGCGTTAGACTTCTGAATTGCCAGCGCGTTCAATAGAGAAACATATTGAGTTCGGACTATTTTGAGTTTAGGCGACTGCGTTAAAAAATAATCGCCGTCATAATCATTGGGGAACTTTTCAAGGGAACCATATCAAGAGGATCACTTTAGCCTAGGAATCACACAAAGAAATCGGGGGCGTTGAGAATTGAGTACTTTTTGAAACACAGTTACCTATCCGAACAGTTACTTTAGAGGGACATGAGTGCAAAACGTTCCTTCACTTCTTAACCAGCATCTTAACGATAATACAATACTGTCGTATATTAGTTCCTGTTCAACTATGTGTGGTGCTAGGACTATGGCGGCTGGTTAGGTCAAATGGAGAGAGACGCTGAGGCTGCTGTGATGAGTGGTCGATCGAAGAATCACTGGCATACCACACAGGCCACCGAGACAATCGATGAAGAGAAACAAAACATTTGCCCCAGCTGCCGACGCTGCACCAAAACCAACACTGACAGTCCCCCGAGCCGACTCGGGTAGTTATTAATTGGTATTACACTGCTGGGGGTAGATGCATTCACTTACATAAAGAATATAGGATGGGTCTGGGTCAATTTACTCATCAATGTCGCCTGAAACTAGATGTATCTTTCGCTGTACTGTCCTGACAGCACACATTGCCTTTGTAACGACACAGAGTCCGTTATTATGGCGCAAGATATTGGAGCACTGACATCAAAATTGTAGAGTGTAGGCTGTTTACGATGTGGAACTAAACGAAACTGCATTGATGTGAGCGTGTACGTATATCGGTCAGTTATCTTCTGGTGAGCTACGTTAAATCTTGCAATATTTTGAGGTCCATTTCTCGACTGGTAACGCGGACTGTGGTGGTCATCTTGACTTTTAAACCAAACGTAGCACATACGGTTATAGTGAAGCACACGGCGTTCACATATATCACTATATCCCATTATCTTTTATGTGAAGCACTATGTTTAGGTGTGTACATAGTACTGGAAATGTTTGGAGACGGAGGTAGTCTTTAATGTGATTGTAATGGACAAGTGGGTATGCGCTAGACCCTCGTCCACTAACAATTTAAAACGCCTTTCCTGAAGAGCATTCGAAACGTAGTCCCAACAGGCATCGAACTAGAGAACGCATTGAGGTTTAGAAACAAACCGTATATTTCCAGCAATGTTTGGAAATATAAGTAGTTAGCTCTAGCCTAGTCTGGGACCAACGGCAGCAACCAAGAGAAGAAAGAAAAGAAGCGCGAGGTGGGCTACCGCCCACTCGGCGGCACTCAAAAGCGCGCCAAGCGAAAAGTGCGTGGAACCTTCGAGTGCGTTAAACAACGCTCGAAAAGGTTCGGGCTAAACGACCTTGAAGAATGGAATAGTAGATGAGTCGTTAGGAAAAGGACAAGCGTTCACTGCGTGCAATTAGTTGCACGACTGAAGAAAGTGGCACTGAGTTCATATCAGGCCTCCTATAGCAGGCGTACACAGAATCATGCGTACAGAACAAACAAGCGGGAAAACATGGTTGCAGCCGGGATCCTTAGAGAAGCCACACGATCGCTGGTCACTACAAGATCCACGACAAGTCTGTATTAAGTTCAAACACTAGCTTTGTTTCAAATAGGTTACTGTACGGTTCTGCAATATGTTGTCTTAAGTCGATTATAATAACACAAAGTAGTACCCAGCTAATCACGAAGTGAACGTGAACAATAGACTGTTGCTTCATTTTGTTAGAAACACGTTTATGAACAGACGTTTGGTATTCATGTCCTCAAGTAAGTCAGATGGTACGAAATCGGAAATTGAAATTTGCACCGCATGTATTAATAAAACTGAACGTGCCTGTGTAGTGCAAGTAAAGCAAAGTTTAGGAGAACAACGTGATTCCGATTAATTGTCATCTCTGGCTGTTCAGGTTATACAAAATTAAATGATGGTTAGAAATCTGTTGATCTAAAACTAACCAAAGGAACAGGTTGTTAGAAAACTGATTAACATAACTTCGCATTGGTTAGGAACATCAGCGAAGTTGGCCTGGGATAAACAACGCTAATTGGTCCGGGTTAGTAGAACGGGGTATACGGTTTCGTGGACTGGGTCGTCTTGCGTGACCACAGAAGATCCAGTGTTTGAACGAATTGTTTCAGGACACACAAACACTGATGACTCAATCGGATTACGGTTGCTTAGATTATCGAGAGGATACGATAGCTGATCTACCCCGACGAGATGGCATAGCTCAAGTAGTCGATGCTAAGTGCGCTCTTCCTGTCTGTGTGTTGATCACAATCGATCAAGCGGGCAAGAATTGATGTATTCATGTTCCTTTTTCCTCAGAGCATAGCCAGTCGGAACAATCTTCGCAAATTCTTTCTTATAAGCGCTTAGTGGTGCAGTAGACCTCGAATATGATAAAATTCCTAGGCAAGTTTTCTCAGAAATGCAGTGCTACCCTCCATTTTGAGTGTAAAGTAGCAATAGAATTTGCATTATAAAAGTCCGTATTGATGGTACTGGTTGTCTGAGTGGTGTCATCTGCGCGGCTACATTCCATTTGAACGACAGTCTTGGATAGATAAGGGACATGGTTATCTCTGCTGCATGCTGCATTATGAATTTCTCAATAATTCTTTACTTCCGCTTGTGCTGTGTACTCTGTACAGATCCTTCTTGCTTTGTTCGCCAGAGAGTGTACAACCTCACGTTTGAGATTGTAAGGCACATAGCCAGAAAAGTGTACGTAATGAATACTTCATGTTTTATTCGTACACGCCCTCCGTTGTAACGGCCAGGCTCGACAAAGAACCCGTAACAACACTATCAACCCAACAATACAGTTCGCAGTTGAGGTGAAATTAAATGTGGCTTATGCGAAACAAAAGTGACCATTTAAGCTGATTTGTTAGCATTTCGACATTAATCTAGGTGGGTTTCGATGTCACGACACACAGTCTTGTTAATTTCAGTCAGCTGAATGTTAGTAAATAACGACAATACATGAAAAAATAACATTTTTTTGTCCATCGTGGTAGAGTCCATGAATTCNACACACACACACACAAAATAGAATGTAAGAACATTGGAAAGACTCAACGATGCCTAAAATCCAGAAGAAATGAACTTCGAACGAACTTTGAACTAAATCTAAATACCTAAACGTGCTTAGAGATTCCACTGCTGTGGCTGACTCGTTGAAACCCGATAATGAAACTGAGATTGGATAACAAAGTAAGAATTCAATTCTAAGCATAAAATGTTGGCTACATAACTCAAGGAGAGTTCTTCATGGCAGACACGTGTGACACTGTCATGCAATTTTCTGCATTCCCACTCCTGTGACTCGCTCCACGTCTGCCATTTTTGACGTTCTATTTGAGTTTATCTGATGTTCACAATAATAAATGTGTAATTGGAAAAGCCGGAGGAGAAACATCAAAGGCAGTTGTTTACACAAATATATTCTTATCAAAATACAAGCTAACTAGTAACGATGGTTACGACCTCTCCGATATAAGATCGATTTTATATCGATCTACTCGGTCTGTATCCGTTGTTGAAATTGCAGGCTGGTCACATGACTGAAAGGTTTTTGTATCATGTTCAAGGTTTTAATTCCTTTTACTTGTTCAGACTATAAGGACCTTAAGGCTAAGTTGTTTAACTGACTGCATTCAACTCATAACTGACTTGATCTTCACATGCCTCCATCCTATCGAAAACAGTATCTCTTGTTACAGTATCGACCGATTTTTTTTATACATTCTTGACGTATGACCTACCACATGTGAACTAATGTTTTGCTCGCATCAGACAATCTTACATCCGTACCAGATTCAGATGGTTTGAAGAAGATTCTGGATCGAAAATGAAACATTACTTAACAAACTAACCGATCAATTGCTTCCAAGTTTTTTACTATATGAATTCTCGATCAGTCTCTTATAAAATATGTAGGTAAATTGTTCGCTGATTGAACTAGTAACGATGATATTTAACAAGCTCCCTGCATTGGTTCAGACAATTAGTCGGGGTTTTAAGCTGAAAACTAATCGAAATTTATACTCGTATGAATGACGATTGATCGTGAAAAGTCGACCATTTGTATTTATCACCAATACAGTTGGCATGAAAAAAGTGGCGGTTAAGTGCGAATGACTAGTCAGCAATAAACTTGTTGTACTGTTGCCTGATTCACCAGACGATTCAAAGGAGTGGTGTGTGAATTCCGGGGGTGAATTTACGCACTTCAACTATTGTATTCACGGCACGCACTATCAAGTGTTTGCAGTAAAACGTGTCATTGAAGCCAAAACGATACCTGACATTTAGCTTGCATATTATAACGCGTCTCTTTCAGTAAGTTATAGAACCTGGTTGTTACAAACGTATTGAGAAAAAATCTGATTTAAGCACTGTATTTTTCTGACTTAAGATAACAGCATTGAAACACTATCAACTCGAGTTAAGACAAGAAATTGGCATTGATGCTTGCAACTATAAACTCAACATATCAGAATGTGGGGAATTGTTTGAATCGTTCAATTCGAAAACACGACAGACAGTACTCACCTTCTGCTAACCGTTTCAGAGTTCAGGTATGCGTAAGAACATTTGTATGAGTTACGTTACAATGAACCAACATAGGAATCCTTTAAAAATTGAAATTTTCCCGAGGTAAACGACCACATTTTAGAGAGTGCCATAAGTTTTCAGGTCTTCCATGTTCTAGAAGTCCCACAGTAGCCAAAAGTCAATAACCTCGCAATTTTGTGTAAGGTTTTGTGATTCCAATGTCCTACCTGTCCGCAACTTCATCATCAACATCGTAATCATTATCAACGTCATATGGTCAGCTGGATTTTTACGTCCTTCTGGTTAAGTGGCAAAAATCAACTTTTTGGAATCCTCACTGCTGTATCATGTTGATCTATTTTCAAACCGGTAATTCAAACATTTAGTTGATTTATCCGAGTAGATTTCAAATTTTATTTAATCAGCACTTAACTGACTTGTTTGCTTGGCTTGGTTTCATAAATATTAGAAGGTGCACAAATGCAATCTAAGCGAAACTCTCAAACGTTACCAATTTTGGTCTTAGTGATAGAACTTCCATCCATTACTGTATGAAGCTTGAGACAGGTCAGTTGTTTATGATTAGTCAGCTGCGCTAGTGACAAATTCTCAAGTCTGCGGATGCGATACACTAAAAGTTAGCTGTTGCACGGGATAATGTTTAGTCCGATTGTATATGATTCACCTCAGATTCTTGGTATGCATCGACTGAGACCATGCAACTGTTCAATTAGGTTGTGATGTAACCAGTTAAGAAAGCGCACATGCAACATAACGATCTAAGTCGAACGACAACTTACCGCAAAATCTATGAGCCCATCGGTGACCTAGTGAATAAGAGCTGGTTGGTGAAACACAGCGTTTTGCTGATCAATACGGTTAACATCTGGGAGATCCTTAATTAGTTCTGCGGTTGCAACTGCGAAAGATGTCCTGGTCGTGGGGTCATGAACTGCAGACAACAGAACAGTAGGTGTATCTCCTGGTGAGACAATCCGACAACTTGATGATTACTCACAAGCGAAAACGATTGAGCATTCACATATGATAATATGGCCATGCTTGATGGGAGCGCAATAGGGTAGTGGTCAACACGGTTGCGTGACGAAAGCGTACTCGGAATTCTAATCCCGACCATAGCAAGGATGTGCACCACTGACGAACTGTAACAAGCGCCCAATTTATGTCTATCGTTCTGGTTTCAAAAGTGACCGGCAGGAACGTCTATCCAAAAGCAAAGGCAGCGATCTACCGTCAGTGATGTTCAACCTGTACTTAGTGAGTGTGCTGACTTAGTCATGCAAACCGTGGGCTGAATTAACAGCACGCTGGTCTCACAGACACGGTAGCCGGAGTTCAGTACCCGGTCCGGACAAGCTGGTGAGTTGAAACAAAAGTTGAATTCAAGTGTAATGTTTCCTTTTGAAATGGGTCAACTGACATCGAAATGATCTGAATACAAAGGTCGACATAAGCTTGTAAGAATAACCGATCTGTTTACTGGTTTCAGTGACACAACATCAGCTGACCACCAGACAATCCGATCGAACAGTGCTAGTTTCAGGCTGTTTTACTGTGAACTGTGATGAGTACTGACTAAAATATGAAGGACAAATTTAAAAATTTTCTATTAGTCTCGAGAAAACCGTATAGCGAACACGCCGGTTTCCAGTGATTTAGTCTCAGGATAGTCAAAACAGATGCGCAAACTGCGACTCAACTTTGTGATCATTCAATATTCTGCGGACGATTTTGGTAATTTATGTCCTACACTGTCGACTTTAATAAGTCAACAGATTAGTAGAATTTATCCTAGTGAAGGTTTTTGATAACCGTTTATTCTAGAGGATCTAGTGGAAAACTTCGAAAAAATGATTACGACAAAACCCTATGACCACCTTAGGGTGAGCATTATTTCATCATCCGAACAGAAAGTTTTGTCCAGCGTCCATTGGAAAAGCCATCATGCAACTTGAGGACATGATAACTGAGCCTTGCGCACACACTGAGATCTGAGCTTAAATTAGTAGGTCGAAAATTTGGGAATTAGATGAACAATCATCTTTATCTTAAACAGATGCAGTCGATGAAGGCGGATGATATCTACTACCAGTGTGAAATCAGACTTGACGTTGGGTGAATTTGAAACAGACGATATTTTGGATTTAAACAAATCTTTTGGGCACACGGGAGGTAGCTAAACTACACTAGATGTCAGTGTGTGTTATTCCCCCATCCTTGAAAGGTGTGTCCCCATACAAACAGCATCATGAACCCTATCTAGACTGCAGTACCACAGAGTTCTTCAGCTTGTGCCGGTTAAAACCTAGATTTATTTGGAGCTAAAATTGGTGCTCGTGTTAGAATTTTCCACAGGAACCACAGAAAATACGGAAAGGTATCCACTGAACGATCAAAAATGGAAAAGGTTTCGATTATTCTACCCCGTCCGATCCATTATTCTTATTTCCGCCTATCATTCTAAGCCTTGCTATAGCGCTGATCGAAGATCAGACGTTGGAAGGTAGGTAAGTATGGAAGCAGGCACCGTTTACCGATTAACACACCAAACAATGAAGCACACTTCAACGAACGCGATCGAGTCATTGGGGAAGCGAAGATCAGACAAGGTTCAGCACGACCGAACGATGGCGAACTGGGAATCCGAATGTCAGCAAGGCTGTTCCTTTCAACTCTGAGGTTTTATAACAAAAACTGGAGTGACTGAACACGATTCCTAATTGTAGCGAGCGGAAGAATAGAATTTACGATAATCTAAATACTAGGAGGCTATTCCATAGCATGCTCTGGTGCTGCTTTACCTACGTTGGTGCACCAGGGTTGAGAAGATGACACGAACAGGTGCGATAATACAAGAAAGGCATACCTTAATTTTAGGGGGATTTTGGAATTTCTGAGTCGTGGAAGGTGACCTCATTACAAGTTTCATTTGTATCAAACAGGAGCATATCCAATATAAAATTAACAAAGACTCGCACCCTATAAATATCTGGGTGGGAGTGCGTGAAGTACTGTGAAAAAAAGAACTTCATTTTGGGTGACCTTGATGAGGTGGTACTGACCTGCTTTTCTAAAAGACGAATTGTACCTTTCAGGAAGACTGTAGTGAAAAGTGGCCATTTATGTCTTCTGACGCATTTCGAAAAATCGTCAGATGAATCGTTTATTCGTGGCGGTGAGACTGATTAATACTTTGGAAACTACGATTAATTTATGAAAAAGGTGACGGACTGGCAAACAAATGCCTCTGGATTATGTTCACCAGGCTTTTAGATACCCATGCAATATAAGCAGATACTGATTATAAAAGACAAGCAAAATATTGTACTCACTAACTCATAATATTTGAACAACCAGAAACCGACTGGATACTGCTCTATGTCGCTGCTGTATGGTTGAGAAATTGTCTGTCATTTACGTATCCGTGAATACTGGTATGCTAGATTGGAACCAAGATAGACTCAGTAGCTTAGCGTTTCTCCTCTGAACACAGCAGAGGACCAGATGGTCTAGTTGCCATCGCACCAGGTTTTGTTAGATGCCGGCCCACGGGGGAGGAAGAAAAAAATCTCTTGTTTTTAAAAACAAACGGGATAATGTTTAGTCCTCCGAATTGTAAATTAATGAATTCACCTCAGATTCTTGGTATGCATCGACTGAGACCATGCAACTGTTCAATTAGGTTGTGATGTAACCAGTTAAGAAAGCGCACATGCAACATAACGATCTAAGTCGAACGACAACTTACCGCAAAATCTATGAGCCCATCGGTGACCTAGTGAATAAGAGCTGGTTGCTGATCAATACGGTTAACATCTGGGAGATCCTTAATTAGTTCTGCGGTTGCAACTGCGAAAGATGTCCTGGTCGTGGGGTCATGAACTGCAGACAACAGAACAGTAGGTGTATCTCCTGGTGAGACAATCCGACAACTTGATGATTACTCACAAGCGAAAACGATTGAGCATTCACATATGATAATATGGCCATGCTTGATGGGGGCGCAATAGGGTAGTGGTCAACACGGTTGCGTGACGAAAGCGTACTCGGAATTCTAATCCCGACCATAGCAAGGATGTGCACCACTGACGAACTGTAACAAGCGCCCAATTTATGTCTATCGTTCTGGTTTCAAAAGTGACCGGCAGGAACGTCTATCCAAAAGCAAAGGCAGCGATCTACCGTCAGTGATGTTCAACCTGTACTTAGTGAGTGTGCTGACTTAGTCATGCAAACCGTGGGCTGAATTAACAGCACGCTGGTCTCACAGACACGGTAGCCGGAGTTCAGTACCCGGTCCGGACAAGCTGGTGAGTTGAAACAAAAGTTGAATTCAAGTGTAATGTTTCCTTTTGAAATGGGTCAACTGACATCGAAATGATCTGAATACAAAGGTCGACATAAGCTTGTAAGAATAACCGATCTGTTTACTGGTTTCAGTGACACTGGACGCATTTAATTGTGCTAAAAAGTCTTGACGAAAGAACCTAACGAGTTGGGTTGAAACATTTCTTATTTCAAATTGAAAATCATTTAAAGTTGATCGCAGCCTTCGCATTCAGATAAACTTTCCAGCCGGCTCTTTCGAAAGAAAGCACTAGACTCGAGTTTCGCTCTCATTAGAGCTCGTCAGTAGTGCATATCCTTGCCACTGCCGGGACTAGAACTCCGGCCACGCTTTCATGAGGCAACCGTGTTGACCACTGCGCCATTGACCTCACATTAGGCACGACCGAATTATCATATGTGAACGCTCAACCACTTTCGCTTGTGAGTAATGATCAGGTTGCCCGATCGTCTCGAGAGGAGACACAGTTACTGTCTGTTAACTCCAATCGATGACCCCTCGACTTAGGACT
>LOND01000003.1:102795-136073 GCA_014220965.1 Paragonimus kellicotti
GGTGCATGGTGGATGACAGTTAGTGACCCCGTATAAGATCAGCGAGGAGGACATGTCGACGACGTGAGCGATGAGTGAACTGAATTTCGTTTTTGTTGTATGTTTCCCCGACCATACTACGGCCATGTATCAACCTGTATTCGGAGGAAAGTGGTGTTGGTGCTTGCAGAGTACATCAACAGCTGTGGACGATTTTGCTGACTGCATGCCATTAACGTACACGTTTTGACTGGGTAACGAAAAACTGTCGAAGCGCTGTCCACGATGAACTATAGTTATTGGGAGTATTTGGTCACAATTAGCCTCCAACGACTTGAGTTCAAGTGGTGGACAATTAAATAATGGCGTGGGCATCATCAAATGTCAGAGATTCAGGTTTCTGAGGGCACTACAGAAGATAAAACAGAAACACGACAGTAGGATTCCACGTTCACATGTATGCTGTTCAACGGAGGTAGATCATATTGATATTAATACATGTATCGATAACCCCGCGATTAGGACTTCCTAGGCAGGTCGAAATCTCCGATCTCATTAAACCTGCTAGGCGATATTTTAGATTACTGGTGAGTAGTCGAGGATTTGGTTAATTTCAAGTTGAACATCACTCCACAATTTATCCTCACACCCAGGTATTCACGTATAACAGGTATTCTTCTATCGAGTTGGGACATGAGATTAGGTGAACTCCAGCTCATTTCGTTGATGTGAATGCAGGTATATATGCGTATGGAAAATTTCTTCCGCACAATGATTTATTATAAATGTGTGCGTTATAACAAACCCAAAATCTCACTCTTTTATGCACCATTGATTCTTCCTTATATCATCTTTCTTGTTATAACGCCTCTCGTGAACTGGCTGCAAATAGAAAATGTCGGATCAACTGAAGACTGCCTAGAAGGGTGCTAGACGCACCCAATGAACTGGACAACCAATTTAGACCGGAAAGCGTACTCTCGGTGTAACTACAAACATAAGTGGCCGTCACTGTTCTAAGTCTGATAACATAAAACGAGCAAACGGTGAATGCTTGATCAAACGTGCTCATGGAACTGGTAAATTTGCTTTGCTTCCGATGGCACAACCAAACGCGATTGTTTGAAATAAGTTTGGAAGAAATAGAGTTTTCATCTGCGCTTAGTATTTTGTGGATTATGCGGAGAGTCGATAAAGAATTTCTCTGTTGTCTAAGTTGGAAGCAACACCAACGTTTGTCGCACCAAATAAGGAGCGAGCAATTCATAGAACAGAAAATCATGAAATAAAAATTTCATAACAACCCAGTAATAATGAAGATAGTAATCCTAACGTGGTTAAAAGGATCTCCAGGTGAGAGTATCGCACAGTGATAACGTGGCGGACACCGCGTTCCTACACAAAGTGCGAGTTACGTCCAAGCAACGGTTACGTAATAGTCTGAATATCCTACTGGTTAGGTCAATCCAGTGTTGGCTTGGAAATGCGTCCCTCAGGCAGTAGACAAGCGGATATCCAACGCATTGTAATGTGTGCGTTCATTGTTGTCAAGCCTTAACGAGAGCGAAACCCAGATCCGTAGTGTTCTCGCTTGACGCAGGGCATCTGAGACTTCCGAACGACTACAAAAGCCGCGGTTAAATGAGAGTTTCGTTCAAGCTGTAATTTCAAATTCCATTACTAACGATTAGCGTTATTAACTAGATGCTTCATTTGCAGTTATTGTTTTTTACCGACATAATTTAAATCATCATCTTTCGTCTTATAATTTTTGTTTGTTTGTATTTGATTGATAGGTATAAAAAGCTTCAAGATTTGGAGACGGAAATTAGTCGCAGCTATCCACAACTTTTACCGACTTTCAACAATGTAATGGAAGATTTTCGTACGGAACTTATCGCTTCTCGTAAAGAAAAATCGGCGTTGGAGCAAAATTATTTGCAGTGAGTTGCCGAGTGATCTGGGAGTATCTTGCTGTTTTGATGATTTTTTCCGGATCTTACAAACATTGTTTTACCTGTTATCTAATGCTGTCAAATCATTATGTAGATAGTTTTGTATCACCCAAAATCCAGGCAACGCCAATTTGTGTCTGTTGGTCAGCTGATCAGAACAGTCATGAAATCTAAGGTTTATCCGAGTAGCACATTGGTTTTGTTGCAATTTTTGAAGTAATTGTTTCGCAGCTCATTCGAACTATCGTTATTCCTGGGCACATTCCGGTAACTTGCAACTATGAGAACAGATTGATCCATATTTGCGCAAAACGGCGACGGAACTCGTGAGCAAGCTGTGAGGTGTCATATGTATGCCTCACTCAGTAGATATCAGCTGTAAAGCCCTAACTTGAATGTGTAAAAGAGCATTTTCGAATAGTCCAGACAATTGTACCTCAGTTTCTGTTGCTCTGTGTACACAAGTTCAGTCAACGACAAGCACACCAAAGCCTGTTGACGAGCCCATCCGATTACCAACTCTGTTCACCTGGCTAACAGAATGAAAGCAATACTGAGGTGAGTGTTAGGAATTGGTCACGGTGGCTTGAAGACGTGGACCATCTCCTAGTATTGGACCACGGCTTCGTACGTTTGATCGCTCGCATCGGCTGGCAACGATGACCAGGTGACGGAAGTGTTATGGAGCAACTATTTGGTAATGTGTAAAGCGAGTCCCTTTGTTCAATATTTGAGTTTGCGGAAGATTAGATGTTTAGGCCATGCACTGAGGCTTCCATCCAGTTTGCTACACTGGGTAATTTTTGTTGATGATTAAGCAGGCTGGCGTAGTGTGTAGGGTGGACAGATGCCGACCTGGCACGGAGAAATGAACTCATTCATCAGAGGGTTAGGTAGTGTTGACCAAGTTCATCCTCCAAGCTGGGTTCCTTGCGACTCACGAGTTGGTGGCTAGAGACTTCAGGTGAGATGGGCTGGGTGACGTGTATCTTGCTGTTTAGCCGAGTTTTCTGTAGAATAAGTGTAAGAAATGACACAAGACATTGGAGACCACATGGCGTATGCTTCAGTGATGATTCCATATTGTCACCGGTAGCTCAGTTGTTTGTTTACAAGCTACAGGCATCTTTACGTTGGAGTCTTGACTACAGACAGCTGTTTTTAGTTGCTAGGTCCCCCCCTACTTTCTCTTCTGGGCTTGGGCTCGCTCGTTTTTCATGGTTGTTTGTCATTTAAGAATCAACACGAACCACTAATGTTTTGCTGTCTTCAATGATGACGCTTAGAACAGACGGCAGTCTCTTCTCTCAAGCTGTTTACAAGCAGCCTTACTCAGAGATTTGCATTGCATTACGCTGGTGATTACGATGTTAGAAACGACGGTTTTAACAGCCTTTTTTTCTCTCCGCTGCTCTGTCCTCAATTTGCTTGATGAAGTATGTACACTGCTATATCAGTTTATCTCATATACGCATTGAACCGAACCTATGACATTTATTCATAGATAACAAAAAGTCGGTTCCCCAGTCTTAATCACATTGTCAATTAAACACGCAGTTTCTTTTATCCATGGCAAACCTTCTTTTCTCCCCTACAGTAAATATCCAACTGTTAACACAACCCACTTGCTTTTGTCCAGAATTAAACTTGATGACTATGAATAACAATCTGGTGTGACCGAACTTTTCTGCACTGCAGTTGGGAGCCTTCGTCCACTATGGTAGATCATCTACCCATATAAGCGTCAGCTGAGTGTGACGCATATTCTTCAGACTCCTGATCACGTTTACTGTCTGACTCAGTCGATTTTTAGTAACCAATGAACTCCAGTCGTCAGGATTTACCATGCATTTGTGGACACAAGAAAGTGGTGGCTACAAATCATCCTACTCTTGACAAGTTCATATTGTTAGGAAAGTTTAGTGTTGTACAGAGTAGCATCTCCATGCATGAACTCTTTCCTAACCCATGGAAACGCGTTTTGAAAGCTATTTGCTGAAATGTATTTCAGGGCTATACGCAATACACTGCGTTCATTCTTCGTGCACATTAAAGATTTCTTAACATTAATTTTTATGGCGTATGAAGAATCAACTATTGGATCTAGTCGCAGAGTTACACCGGAAAAACCATGCAGCAGCTCACTACCGACATGCGCCAACATCAGCAGAAGATTATGTGACCGCCTCTAACTAAAACTGATTATCCAGTCAATATAAGGGCATTTGCAATCGTGTGAGGTACATACAGCGAAATTGATTCGAACATTCTCTAGGTAGGAATACTAATACCTGGAACTACTGAAAGAGGCTCAGTCTCAAAGATCAACTGAAATCGACCTCTCTGTTGTGACTGGCAGGCAGCCTTTAGATTTATTCAGTTGACTTTCACTAACAGCTGGCCGAACAGTCTTCTCTCCAGCGGCGTAAACAACCTAAATGAAATCGAGTTCCGATGAGATATAGGCAATTCTACTTTGTTTCATCATTCGTCTAACAATAATATACAGTATCTTAGTTGATTCGTCCTTCTTCCCAAAAAAGTAGATCAACATTTAAACTTACCTATCTGACAGGCTATTTTAAACTTCTCAATCTTCTACATTAAATAACTCCAACCTCTGACACCCGGTACATTCGACTAGTAATTTGCTGTTTTTCAATTCTTATAGTAATACGTAAAATTCTGAACTGCGTCTTTACAACTACCCTAGTTAGTCATCGGACTCTCCATTCTGTAACCAGTTTTGTGAACGTCGATGTCTTAGGAACGGTACGAAGTGATTATGGTCTTGTTGACTTTTACAATCCCTATTCAGGTTTGTATTGTTCTAAATAAGATAACCCCAACAAATCCATGTAGATTATTTTGTAATATTTTATAGACTGTCAATTTGGTAGTCAGTGCTATCAACCAAGAATTAAAGTCTCTACAAAGAATGCCGGATAATGTTTCCGTAAGTATTGAAGGCTTGACAACTCTCATAAACTAATTGCAGATTACACGCTGTCTGACTGGTCGACATACACACGACTAACAAGTGTACTACTTCATTAGGTTGCTTGTTATCTTACGCTACAATCAGGAAGATTGCGCACAACAGGTTTCAGGTCACTGACTGCACACTGCTCACTGACCGACAAAGTAACCATGCTAGACTGGAACACATATACATTTGAAAGCAGTTTGTGAATAGCTGTAGTTGACTGATCAGTTCCGCATGACTACATTATTCTCGCTTACAACAGTATGATAATGATCTGTTGTTCAGAGAATGTTATCCACTTGGCCTCTCATCATCTGAAATCTGTTTCAGTAACAGAATATTTTCTACAAGCCTCAATGCTATGACGCGGTTTCGTGAACAATTATACTTCCGCCATCCTATACTCGCCAGCCTAGACTCCTTCGTACAATTGCTAATCGATCTTCCAGTCTTTCTCATGACTGATCCTGCGCCTAGGGACACGTTTTTCCAGCTACGAATTCATGTCATGTAGATAGTGTGTTAGGGATCTTCGAGTTATGAGTCAAAACTTTTCCGTGATTAGCCATCATTTTTATGTCGTGACTAAAGGATCTTATGTTCACTTTTTCCACCGGCAAAATTCGAAAACAGATCATGGTTTCCGCTACTCAAACAAAATCGAGGGATTAACTCAGTCTATCAAAAGCCATGGGGTTTTCTCTGTGAGAAAGTTTGTCAACATTCTATTAAGGATCACATCAGATTTCTACCATATTACTTCAAAATACCACCCTATTAACTACTGGTCTGTTAGTCATTTTTCTTTCGTACCCGGTGGTTTTTCATTCACAGTCAGGGAACACTCCTCTTTGACAACTCTTTACAGTTCGTAACAACGATCTGTCATCCATGCATGGTTATGTATCATCTTTGGTTAGATTTATAACCAATCCATAAGTTTCCAATTATCGTTGCACCGAATGGAATTATCGACGATCAATTTGAGGAACCACTGCCATTGGTGCAGTAATCATTTTTCATCATGTATGCTCGGGTTGGTAGCCTGAACATAGCAGTCAAAAATCGTGCATCACACACTGACTGCAGTGAATGTCTGAGATGAATTTTTATGAAATCGCATTTTTGAAATCCGATTATTATTCCGTTTTACAAACGTTTTGTATGACTGACTAACTGATCTATGCATTATATTCAGTAAATTTTTGCTCATTACGTAACTAACCGTGGCATAAACTAAAAGAAATTCATAAAGATTGAACGTCGTAACACGATCAAGCCATATGGTTCGCTGAAGTTTCAAAAAGCCTTTCTGATAATCTTTTTTGTGAAAACCAGTTACCGATAATCGGTTTCGATTTAGTACTAGCTCTCATAATAAGATTGAATAATGGACCAGAGGATGGCACATGTATGGTCACGTGCCAATGATGCATTAGGGGGTAAGTAACTCGGAGACGCGGATGATGAGAAGTGCATATATAGGATAAGTGAATCAAAAACTCGTAGAATATTGTGTAAGAAGGAGTAAACCGTAAAATAAAGAGTATTATCAATTCCTTCCGGTTTTCCTGGGAAGTTTTATCAACTCAGTCAAATAAGAAATAATACAACCTTTGTATGTTATTGGATGAGAAAAAAAACTCTGCACAATTTCCATTCTGGTGGTTACAGACTATGTGTGATTACAATGTGTGAAAATGACTAAACTTCCGATTGACGTTTAATTACCTGAAAAACACCGAATCAGCTTCATGAGAAATGTGACTTCATGTTGTAGACAGTTTTAGATTTTCGCAAATATTATGCAGTTTTTTGCGAGGCTATTTGTGAAAAGCCATAAACAAACTGTATACCACCAAACGATGGAACACAATTCTGAATTACTGCAAAAGAAAGACGCTTAACAATGGCAGAGGTTCATCTAACCCCGCCAAAGCAACTTTTTATGTCAGATAAGAAGTGATGTCAACCTGTTAATGTCGAAAATATTTTACTTCCCCAAAGAATTTTTTCAATAATTACGAGTGGACTGCAGGTTGACACAAATGAAATTGTTGGTATAGCAACAACACCGTGCCAGATTACCCAAATATTCGTGTGGAGAACTCAGTAATTCGACCAGAAGACTCTCAATGTAGAGTGAACAAAGCAATAAAGACAACACAAGACATTCCACTGGAGCCGTACCTTACAATGCAGACAAAGAACTGTCGAAAGAATTGTTTCTTCTTGAAATCGATGAAATAAAGTATAGGACGAAACTGAAATCTAGAACGCTGGTTCATAACCGTCTTGGTTAGTGACGAAAAATGTCTACTGCATCAGCAATGCTGGAAAAATATCATTAAAAGTTGTTTAATTCACATATGCAACCTCCAGTGACAAACTTGATGAACAGTTTGTGATAAAGGTTTGTCAAATCGTATTTTCACGCTAACAAGAAAGTAACGTTAATTATGCTGAGGACTTTAGTTTATTTCCAACTTAGATTTCAAACGTTGACGTCTTTGTTCGTCAAGATGAGCTATCGAAAATGACAACAGAATCCTTTTGGCGTCTCTTATAGTTATTGCGTCGTTTCGCAGCGCACCCCATAACTGTCCACATATCAGCAAAGTGAACTATCTTTCTTTAATTTGATGGTTCTGAAAATTGGCTAATTTTTATCGAATTCTAATGCTTTCTTTTTCAGTTTGTTGATTCCGTAAGCTGGATAGATTTTCGATTCACACAACTCTTGGGGGCTCATCATCCTCCGATTGGTATCCATTCAACTGACGTTAGAAGTCCACTGAATGGTCCTAACACATGGAGTACAGTTAACTCAGAGAGATTTCGAAAGTATTCTCCAAAATAACGTTTCTTGTGAGGATTGGAAGATCCGGCAGTTTGGTAATTCCCCACCCATGAAGTTTAGCTCTTTTTTTAAAGGAATATTCCTATGTAACATGCAACTGCGTTTGTGAGTAGTATAGTCCGTACTAAAGTGCAGGTATAGACGACAGGGAAGCAAGAGACCAGAACCGACTGCTAGAACGTTTTGTATACGCTATGGGAAACATGCCACCAAGGCAAAAGACAATGCTCTGCTGTCCAGTGTGTGCAGATACACGTTATTTATGCAAACGAGTGTAGGCGTTTGTTGTCCTTTGTTTTTAGATAAGCTGCATGAGATTTCACACAATAAAAAATTTCGTGAGTCAAGCGTCTTTTTGCAGTTACAAAACTACGCTCTCACCATTGCCAACATGTCAAGTAGATTTTCCTTTCATGTATGCATCACAAGATCCACGAATGTGTCCTCGACTGGACGGTCACAAAAAATTTGGGAATCGTCGACGTACAGTATTATCAGCATCACTATAGTCAAAAAAGTAGCACCACAGACGGTGCTGCTCACAGACAGGTTTAGATGAAATAATTTGCGTCTTATGCAAAAAGGATATCAGTCGCGCAGAACGAAGTTAGATTCAAACTGTATGGAATTGTCGAGGAATTTATACAAGTTAACGACCGGTAATCTCTAAATTTTAAGGCATCGAGTTAAATAAATTAGATGCAGTAGACTGAAATTTGAAGGTCCAAAGGTTAACGTCTGACATTTTGAATGTGGTTACACTTTTCGCACCAGGTAATCAACTTTGTGTTCTTTCTTTTACTTGTTCAAGAAGTCCCGTCAGCGGTTTGTTTGAGTTATCTGCACAAAGTTTTGTAGTTGTTGACAAAATCCCTTTAAGTCCATCCGATTTTGAAGTGTGAATAGTCGGAAACTTACTTCAATCTTCCTGTTTCATAAACTGTAAGAGTATATCGTCGACGAAGAGCAACATTTTAAGTGTTCTCGTCGGAATGACCTGACGTCATCACAACAGATTGGAGTTATTTTCTTCGCATTACAACAATAACACTGGCTATTTTCACTTTATCCCACCGGGGACATCTTGATTCGGACAGTGGCTTCAACTCCAACCCCCGTCTTCTTGAGGCGAATGTGTTGACCAAACTGCTACTAACGTTGTCAATAGTTTAACTCAAATCCAATAACTGACTGTTCAATGGCGGTTGGCTTGGTTGTAGATCTCAAATCTACAATTTCACTCGATGACAATTCCTCGGAAATAACCCAGTCTACTTAGCGTGTGATTTACCGGTATTCCATTGGTCTGGACAGTCAGAGTCAACCTCAGGTTACCACTAAGATTCATTTCGGATTCTATCAGAATTAGCTGTTTCAGGTTGTATTGTCTACAACACTTACCTGGGTTTCAGGGACTTCTATTCCAATACAGTTGTATTTAGAAGAAAATAGTTGCTGCTTCGTCTTCGTGTTCAGAATATGTCACAGTGTGCACTTCTGGTTGTTAGACTTTTAGTAATAAAGTGTCGGTTGCATCTTCTCATAAGTGATTGTATTCTTAAACCTCACTACGACTGCTCATTCGTATTCTGTGTCACGCTGTGGACTAAAGCAACTTATCGATTTACAGCGTAATCACTTAGAGAGAAGCGGTTTCGCTGAACATGGATTTCACACGTTACATTTTATGTAGTAATATCTTGCGTCTCTGTGCGACAAACTGTCGATATGGTCGATAACATCAATTAGGTTGATAACATTAGTAATGTGAACAGTTAACTCAAAAGATAGTTAACTGCTTTCTAAATCTATCGTCACACTTATTCACAGAGAAGTTAATTTGATGACCGATTCCGATCACATGTTTCTTAGCGGAGGCGAAAGAAGCGGAACTGAGACTGAAAAAATGCCAGGAAATCAACTACTATTTATAGTTATGAGAACACCACTGTTGAATATGAAAACAGGTGGGGCTAAAAGTTGTGTTACTTCTATAAAAACCTGAGATTCACTAAAAAATTTAAATCGAATATTTATACACTACACGACACAATCAGTAGGCCATTATACTTCATAAAACACTTGGTAAGATGATAACTTAGAAAGATCATTTTTTACATTAGTTCACACAAGATGCAGGATGTTCGGTTTGTGTTTTTTCTACTAAACCGTCACTTATTGAACAGTGAGCTGCTGAAAGAAGCTGACTGTTACATTATTGTAAGGTTTTCTGACGCTGACAAGGTTTACGTTGTCTGACAAAAATTTTGCTCCTGTTATTTTGTCCTGCCATTCAGTGGGTAATATTTGATCGGTGGTCAAGGTCCAAGCTACACTTTCCACCGTTGAGTTGATGAGTGTGGGCTACTGCTCAATCTAGGTCCAAATTCAATGACCAGTGTTCCATCGTTGCGACGTTATCCTCGCATAAAGAATACACAATTAAGAGTGGAAGAGAGAATTTTCTGACTCCCGGAAATGCGACAATTCTTGAATATGAATTTACCAAACTACTAGACGGTTCTTTGAGGATTGCCAGCTAGCTGGAAAATGGACTATCTCATCTAGCTTCAGCGGCATTCTCTACAAAAAGGATGCACAAACCTCTCAATCATAGGTTATGTTAAACTTACCAGAAACTAAGTCCAATATCCTTACCGGCTAAATCACACACAACCTTAGCTGAACCAGACAAAGCAGCACATTAGCTGGAGTTTGAGTGGTCCCGGTGACCAAAAATTCTAGTGGAACAAATCACTTTACGAAGAGAGCTAATTCAATATACAAAACATGGTAAAAGTTACTGCATCGTTTATTGTGGGCTTTCCTCTGGAGAAAATACCAAAGTATTCCTACTGGATAGAAACCACATACCAGCTTTCCATATCAATACACGAAAGGCTCTTTTTTCATTGTTTCTCAATTGCTTGCGCCAATTCTATCATTCAAAATGACAGCGTCTCAACAGCTGCATCGAGTATCTCAAAATTTTTGTTTATTCTTGTAGAAGAACTGTACAGCTAACTAATGAAGTAAAACTAGTCAAATGTTTTTTCATATAGGAAAGTCGAGACCATACGGTCCGCAAAAACCGTCGAATATGAAGAGTACAATCCTACAATCCCAATTCTTCAAATGAACCAAAAGCGCGTTTTCCATAGCTCTTTAGGAATTATCTGGAAAACTTTACTCTTCCAAATGGCCTAATGATTTTCGTATATCAGTTTGCGCGCTTCTTTATTGTTGGTTGTGTGATGACAGTCAGATAACGAAAACATTACTACCCATACGAATAAGAAGTATATTCTAAAAATTGACTGAAATGTTGAAAAGTATACGAGTGTTCTTCTGAGTATTTTGGTCACTGCATTTTCATGAAGTCTGTTGTAATAATTTAACATATGATTTACCAAGCTACACAAATTGCCTTCACATATTTGTCCACCACGTCAATATCTTTTAACAAGCTTTAGAAGTGACTCCGGTTCCGAACATATTTAGAAAACATACTTTTTTATGGCATGCATTTCTTTACAACCTTGATATCTTGGCATACTGGATACAAACAATTGATTGTGTGCTTCGGAAGGTGTCGCTGTTCTCAGACTGGTGACTTTCACCAAGGGTGTTTTTCCGAACATATAAATGTAAATGCCTTCAGTTCCGTTTCCCTCCCTTCAGACAGAATTCATAGCAATCGGTTTAGAATTAAAAACCGTAAGTTCCCTGACCACTATGACAGTGTACTCCAGCGGGAGTATCAACTAAACTCCACTTGCACAGATTCATCCAGACATTTCGGCCAACCCCCTTTAGAAAGAGAAGCTAGATCGGAGTTTCTTCCTTCATAATACTATGTAGTAGTGTCTATATAAGTTAGGTGGTAAAAGCCGATAACCTTTCTGGTTTTGAAGTATCTTGATAGATTAGTAATACGGACATGATTTGTAACATTTCATGATGTCCACACTCAGACCAACAATCCACGACTGGTTTCACCCTCGTTTGGATTCAACAGGTAGCGATGATCTGTATAGAGCATCAAACTGGTAATCCTTCAGGTTACAGGCACAGATTTTTATCCACCTGACTAACAGTCTTATGAGCAACAGATAACGGAATTACGATGAGTTATTACCACTCTTGAAGTTTTTACACGATACATCACACGTTCGTGCCTTTTACAAGAGAACGACAATTGAGAAAATCGTCATGATTTATGTGTTGGATCGTGTCATACATTAAGTCCATGGAGTACTTGAAGCGGCATTCCTTCATTCCCAGTTGAAAGCATCGAGCAATTCCACCAATCCAGACATCGTTGCAGTTGAAAAAAACAGCAAATACTGTGGGGTGAATAGGTATGATAATCACGCTGAATTTTGAGATGATCCTAATCAAATGATAACACTACGTTGGCATACAAAGCTTACATTTTATACCCTTCAAATGAGCTGAAAAACGAGTAAGCTACCTTCTTCCAAACCGACATCAATAGATTTTGTGTTTTGTCATAATATTCAGCGGACCTCACAGGGAACTTTCAGAATTCAGGCTATCGAGAACAAAGCCTAACTGTTGATTTGGTGTGCCAGATGAGTATATGGTTTGTGATTTGGATGGTAGATATTATACTAAATAGCGTTTTCGGTAGACTGATGATTATATGTTGGAATTAACACATTTCTCATCTTGAATGTGCTGTGACAATCCGTTTGTTGCTTCGCATTGTTTTCACCTCTCCAGAAAGTCGAGTGTATCCTGTTTAACAACTTCAAATGGCAAGGAGAAACTGAGGTTTGTAGGGCACAGTTTATCAAAAGACGTATCTTCCTCCATCTTGTGGAGCGGATATCCAAGTTTCATTCACATATCATTACCGCAAGGGGACATTTCATATTATAGACACAGGAGGGTCTTGAACTGCATAAAAATGCTATCATAATCCATTGTTATGTTTCCTTCATAAAGTGAATCAAGCACCGCCCAGTTAGTTATAGCTTTTGCACCCAGATAGGATTTTCAGTTATATCCTTTCAAGCCAAAGTACTTTACCTGAGTCTTGCTTTTGTTACTAGTCATCAGGAGTGCATCTGCTGGGCGCAACTTAGTTTTGATGTGCAATCAAGATTTTAAGGGCGCCAGTGGAATCACAAAGTATGTAATATGTTTTGGCTCCTTCATATGCATTTATGAATAACGTCCAGAGTGGCTAGCCGTATTCAGAAGAGACACAGTCACTGTCCTAATAACTGAAATCAATGAATTCACAAATAGGGCTTTTCATCGTGTTGAAGTCACGAAAATCATTAATTTTGTTGCGCAATATTTTTGACTAGTGATCAGTAGTAGAGGATTCTGTCTAATAGCAACTTCACAACAGTCGAATCTGATGCAAACTTTCACAATTCTATGAAATTTTCCGGTAGCTTATTTTCTAAAAGAAACACTAGACCCCTATTTCGTCCTTATCACAGATAATCAGTAGAGCTGGAGTTTGAACTCAAGACCACATACTGCGGAGACGATTTTGTTAACTACCGCATCACTGGTGATGCATCTGGTATGGCCTATTGTTCACGTTTGAATACTTAGCTACACTTGTTGGTGAGTAGTGCTCGACGTAGTGACAACTCCTAATAGTGGAGCAATCGAATAAAATTACCGGGACCCTTTCTGTTACTTCTTGCGATGATTCAGCCATCTCAGCAGTTCTCAAAGGTTAACGTGACCAACTGTTTAGGAATTGTATTTTTTCAATGTCTGATAAAATGTATATGAACAGAGGTTAATGCAGCTGCCTCGTCGAGCCGTAAGCTACAGTTTCACACCCGGTCATGACGAAGGTATCTAAGGCTGATGAGACCGAACGACCGAAACTGGGGTCTAGAGATTTTTTCTCGAAAAAGAAGGGCTTAAACTTTTGTCCTAAGTTCATAGATTGTTAGAAAAGGGAGAAAGACTTCCTCTTCTATTCTCCTCTCTCTGTATTGGTGAGCGAAAACTTGTATCGGACGGCTTATAGATGTTATGAGAGTGTGTAGAAGTAAATGGCAGGAGAATTCAGTGAACCTTCTGACATGCAATTATAGTAGCAACAAATACTGCGGCACCCTGAAACAACTCGTGAAATATGCTCATTTACTGACCTATAGAACCGAGTTGGGATGGTGAATGGGAACGTATAATGCAGATTTCCCAACACGTACACATCGACTCAGTAAAGTTTGAGGGACCACAACCCACTCAGCGATGACCCCAGAGTTGGATAGTATACTACAGTGTGATCAGAACCTGACAATGAAGTAGATCCGCCTGCAAAGTAGCTTGCTTACCCTATAATTTAAATTCAACGAGTTACTACTTAGACGTTTCTCCTTGTTTAATGGCGTGTGATGTGTCGGTGGATGACCCAGTATGTGGAGTATTTCTCAGGTAGAAATTAGACTCTTCCCGAGGTGCCTGTAATTCGTTGGAAGTTGACTAAATTCTGCTAGTCTCCCGTTTCCAAACACTTTCAATACGTGTCAAATCGTTGCTAGGATGAGTATGACGGGCTTGTTTGTCCATTTCCAAGGTGTGGGTGGATTATGGAGGTGAACACACTATGGAAACACTTTGGAGTGGGAAGTTTCATAATTTCCTCTTGAGGGATTCAAGGTTATTTGTAAGTAGTCTAAACCTATTTGTCAACTTGGCCCCGATGCCTCGTTCACATTTTGACACGAGTGACTTTGAGTCGCCAAGTTGGTAATCAGCATAATTTTGATGGCGGATGTAAATAATTTTACATATGTTGACATTGGACGGCAAGTTGTTTTCTACGGACCACTGGCTTATAGCGTTTAAATTGTTGTATCAGGTTACTACACTTTTCGGAACCCCCAAAACTTACCAGAGATTTGTTTCATTCGTGTAGAGCAACATCCTAGCGAGAGGACCGCGGTCAGTCGTAAACGGTTGTGCAAAAACCACATCCCCTGTTACGTATGAGTGATTTTAATAATTCTACACGAACGCTTTGACCAAAGTAGATGGGAATATATTCAAGGGTTGAACACAGCGGAGAATTTGACTGGCAGACTTACTATGATATTTCACAAACCAGATGGAAGTGTACTAGCCCACGTGGCAGAGCTATTCTATGGCCAAGTATCTTTCTGCAGAAGTACGCCAATTTACTGCTCAAAATATAGGTTGAGCAATAATTGGTGGAAAATATCTTTGTTAGTTTGTTGAAAACATATTGAATATTAAAACCCTGTTATAGTGAAGTCATTGGCTACGCTATCTGTTACGAGTCACAAACCAAAGATAATGGGAATGCATCTAAATTTGAGTTAATCTGAGTTTCTTGCTTCATGATTGCGAAGTATGCATGAAGGGATGCAGTAAAATTGCAAGGTTAGTTGGTTGGTTCAGTTGACCTATTAGTTACAGTGTGCCTTTTAACGTCGCTTCTCTGAACATTCAGGTTTCGCATATTTTGACCTACATTACGCTCCAGTTAACAGGAGGAATTAGAAGAGACGGCAGATGCTGAGCTTACTATCAGGCTGTTGTTCAGTTTACAGTGTATTTGTGAAATTTACTGTTTGTTCAGTTCCGGTCACTTAACATCGATAACCCTGACGACGGAACTTTTGAATAACACTAGAAAATTAATGTCATTAATTAACAGGGGGCTTTAGTAAATGGAAACATCCGGGTTGCGGAGGCAAGCAAACTTAAAAGAACACCGAGTTCATTTGTTCTGAAGTGGAATACCGAGCAGATTTTAAAGACTATCAAAAGTTAGTTTGGTTTGGTCGTTATACCATGCAAGTTGAGCGTTACTCAACAGACACCTAATGGATATGTAATGAAAACGAGTTAAAGTGGTGTTTAAATACTTTGTAAATAGGCCTGTCCTTTCTGCAATGTAAAGAACTGGGGTAAGACATAGTCAAAGAGCACGGGAACGCATATAGGTCGTCCATTAAATTTTCGCTTTTATAGTTTCCAAGGGGTGATGGCCTATTTCTGGGAGGGACTAGTATACCCTTTTGCGACATCGGTTTTTGTTCTCAGTATTCTGATATATGAACGGTGGAGGTTAGTGTAGAAGGTTTTTCTCAAACACTGGGTCGTATTACAGTACAAATGATAAGGACCTCTGCGCAAAATTATATCAACCAATGAGTCGGATAGCAGACGTTTGTAAATGATCTGTTTCCAGTGTACAGGCTATGTTCCAGTTTCATGAATGTACATGAAGCACGAATAAAGTGCAGCATATCTTCACGTGAAAAAAGAGTATATGACAAAGATTGAGCTACCAATCAGTATTGTGACAAACAGTTCTTTAAATGCCCACTGGCCATTGAATTTTTGTTTTGTAACATACCACTTTTCATGATAAATAAGTGACCTTGTTGTATCCGGAATTTGGTCCAGCAAGTCTGAAACAACTGCTGATAATTGTGTTCAAATGATTTTTCATGTTATTCATGGGAAAAAAATAATTCTTTCATCTTAGATATATAGCTTAACTCGGTCAATTCAAAATAATCAACGTAGTCTAACCTGAGTACAACTTTCCGATGTACACATTTCTTGCTGCTAATGCGCCGAGAAGTACTACTTCCGTGCGAATGTGACCGGGTGTTCAGATATGATATATGAGGTAACTTACTCAATAATCAACATGTTCTGCTCACAAAAACATGATCAAACATCAAATCCCGGTTGCAGAACCCTAATAATAATAATAATGTAATTTGAGTCTGCTGTTTTGCTTTGAAAGGAGCTGTCTGCAAAGTTTATGTAAATTCACGGGACACACCCAGTTGTATTCAGAATTCAGTTTACATTAGTTAACTGAGCATTTTGATATCACTCATTAGCGAGAGATATGAGCTGCCAGTCTGTGTACAAATTTATCTCTAGCATCTACATGTTGAAAAACCACTTAATCAGTCAATGAGATATTTGAGGTCCTGATAAATATAACTAAGTGAGCAAAAAAGAGCGTCAGCAATTACACATCCAATTTCATAAACATCGGTTGTGGAAAGATGGTATAATTTTATGCATCGTGGTCCATTGTATGAAATTATCGATTCTGGAACTACGTTGACTGAAGGAAATGGATTGTTTGACAAGCATACTATTTCATGATTGTTCTAGAAGAAGGGAAGAATTGACGCGAGTCTTTGACACCAGGTTTAGACCAGAGGGACAGTTGTAATAAAAACAGAGTATTTGATTTGGCAATAACCGGACACCAGTTCTTAAGTTCGTACATTTTTCGAGTGTTTCGCAATGATATAGAACAGTCCACGCTTACTGCGTAAGGCCAGTGACAGTAGTACACCTGAAAGAGTATAGGTTAGAAATGAATGCGCCGCACAAACAAGTACAGTTTTGGATAACTTGGAGGTCATCTACTGTGTAATTTCTGTACTTGGTACATTCAATAATTCAATGCGTTTTGTGGATAGTGAGTGACTTTCAAATGCTGCCAACCTATTAATGATACTCATTGTAGCTAGGTGTCTATCACGTGGTTTGTGAGTTGCTGTGTGAAAATATTAGACCTCTCATTGTTTCAGTTCGTGCTTTGAAAGCAGCGCACAATGTCGGTATCTGAACAGATGAACACAGCATCTCGTTCTGCAGACTTCTATTTATACTGTAGTGACCGCAAAGGATGCTTAATCTGGGCAGTTGGTCATTTCTAGACATCCGTTATAAGATGTGCAGATGATATAAAGCTACAAACGCAGCCAGTATTCTTCACGTCTAGAAAGTATCCGCATCTGGTGACAATATTGCATTACCAGTGTCTTTGATAACATGTCCCGCACAATGTCTATACACAATTTCAACCGTCGCTCTCAGATATTGATTCCTCTGGAGCTGAGATCCACTCTTTGGTTTCTTCGTGTTCAAATATTTTCATACTATACATTAGCGATATTGTACACTGTCCGCCCGAACTATCTTGAAAAAGGTAGTACTCCAGTTATAATCCATATGATATATCCAGTTTTATTCATTCCCACTTGAACACTTCACCCATAACGGTTGTTTGATTACGGGAGTTAATTCAACCCCAAATAAAAGTTTTCGTCAGTTTAAGAGTTGCGTCCATTAGTTGACGTAATAAACTAACAGCGTAGGTTTGCACATTATACCCGGTAACATTTCGCTGAAGGTTTGGCAGCGCATACTGATGTTTGTGTGACAAACTCAAATTCCATCAAAACGTCAAGTAATGGTATGCATACACGGTTGGCGGCATCCGAAACGGATTAGCCTGTCACAGTGACCGAAGCCAGAGGACGCCTGCGCTTCAAACCATCACCCCAAGTGGCTTGCGCTGCACCACTTGTGGTTCCACTCACACACACGTATCCGGTGTAAACCCGAAGGAATAAGACCAGTAGGTGTGTGAGTGAGGCCTTTGTGTCCAGCCGGCCAATGCTGGTTAGCCAATTGAATGGCTAGCAGGAAAAGGAAACCCTTATCTCTCGGAAAATAAACAGAGACTACAATGACAAGATCTAAACTGAGAAGAAAGATATGTAAAATGTAATACAAGAAGCATTTCAGTATACGAGTGACTGTTAGTGCATTCTAGAGAGGATGAGGATAAGAAACAAAATTCAGATTGGACTACGAAAAGAACAGGCAAACCATTCATCATACAATACACCAACAAAGCTGAAGATAAGAATGGGTAGAAGACCGCAGACACCCAAGTTTCTGAAAAGAGAAGCGGATTAGTTGCCAAACGACCATATTCTTGGTCGATGCAATCAGTAACAGAGATGCTGACAGATATACTGTCATGACCTACCTCAGCCTATCGTACTCGTCGTCTCTTCGCCGACGGTGCACTATGAGTACGCTGGTGACCTACTAATCCGAGGCGGCCAGCGCATTCACGGCCGCACACATCGCAACGCCATATAGTCATGTCACCACGACCTATGGTTCCTTTGCGTACCGCGCGCTTCCGTTCTCGGCCGCGTAATAACTGCTCGTTGAACTCGCGGACGTTCGTCCGAATCGTATTCCTCCAGACCGTCCGGTTCAACGCTAAGTCTTCCCAACATCTGAAATCAATTTTACAACGTGAAAGACTTACCTGCACAACACACAGAGATCAACGCTGTAAACGTGCATCAGTTCAACCGAAGTTTGCTACCTCGACAATATCAACTCACTTTGCTTATGGAAGATAAAGTAGATCTTTTGAACAAGAAGGGTTTCGATAGGCGACAACAACCGATTGTTGACATTCGTATGAGATCCAAAAATGCATCAGTAACATTGATTCAGTAATGTACATTCGGATTTTGTTACGTAATCGATTGAGCCGTATGCCAATGACACAGTGGTTACCTAAGCGATTTGTGTTACCCATTTCTGTCATCATTTTCGCATCATGAAATTATCATTTCTGTTGTTTACCGGGGTTTAAGTATTACGATTGGATTTTACTCATAACTGCTTACAGTTACCGTATTCAAACAAAGTTTTGTTTAATCAGCAACGAAAAACATAATAGGCTTGAGTTTCGTTCATGGTATAACACACCAAATAATAATGCCCTCGTCCAAGTCCGAATCTGCTCTCTAGTATTTGGGTCACGTGTCTTAACCACTGCATCATTAGGCCACAGATGATGCAACCAGATAACGGTAGTAATAAATAATCGTGGAATATCATGAGAATAGTGTTAAGACTTTCCAGTCATTGTGACATTAAAAAAAAACAAGAGCCCCTCTTTTTACCACTACATTACTCATAACCTGGTTGGTATGACCTTCAACTTAGCACATTCCTTGCAAATGTTAACACATTCAGGCCTTCTTGATTCTGTAAATCAGACTAAGAGAAACGATAAATCTTTCACATGATTTTTGGAACTGATGAAGTGATCTATGATGTTAATAGATCGTTCCGACAAAAAGCCGTTATCGAGTTTCTATTCTGTGCAAGTTCAGTTGGTATATTTGTTTTTGGTTCGGTGACATCGGTGTTCGAGTCTCAGGAAGCATCAGTCAATCATAGAAGTACTCAGATTGTTTTGTTTTATGACTTTAGGCTGTCAGTTAACAATATGAAACCAAACCTTCATCGTACGTCTCAGACCGTTTGACTCAGTTAAGGTGGTCCACTGACTCCAGGTAATCAGCTTTTTGACACAACTCCAAAGCCTTTTGCTTTTGCACTTTCCATGGTGGTCGACAGCAAAAATACGGACTGTTCCTTATTAAAATCACACATCTGATTGTCACATGTTTCAACGCATTCCTTTGGCTCATGTACAAAATTTGGTTGTTCTCGGTGTACGCAGAAGCGTTAAAAATATTTTTTTTACTACTAGTGAACAGTAAAGGATTTGGTTGATATAGCCTAAGCGTTACCACACAAGTGTTCGCATCTTTCACAGTTTCTTAAGCTTTTCAGTCAGCCTCTTTCGGGAGAAAGCACGACAGTCAAGATTCGCTTGTTACAGCTCATCAGCAGTGCCTATAATTGCCACAGTCACAGCCGAGCTTGGAACTCCGGGCATGCTTTTGTAAGGAACTGTGCTGACCGAAGTAGCAAATGCAAACGCACAACCAAAAGCGTTTACGGTTAACGCTCACATTGCCTGGTTGCTTAGATTAGATACATACTGGCTGTCCTGTTTGCTCCCGTTGAATCCGATCAATGAATCCACAAATAGGATTTTTTCCTCAATTCGAATTCACAAAATTTGCAAACACTTTTAAGGTGATATTTCGATTACTGGCGAACAGTAGAAGACTATGGCTAGCACAATCTGAACGACATTCAAAATCGATTGCAGCTGTGGCGTTCTCGTAAAATTTTTAGTTGGCCTTTTCCAGTGCTCTTTATTTACACAGTCATCATAAAGTCTGAATACATCCATTTTCTCTTATCCAGAAGGCTTCTGGGAGCATTTTTAATCGCAGATATTCTATCACAGAGACTGATCTTAACCCTGTAAATTTGTTGTGGGTACTCACACGGAACATCCTTTCATCATGCTATACAACTGTCTAAGATTATAATCTGTACGTATGTTCCTGTATGAAACATGTGATCGCATGAGTCAATGGGATTCTTTGAAATTAGCTCTCTCTTTAGTGTCGATCTGTCACTAACAGTGCCATAAAGAACAGTAGACTAAATGTTGTTTCGATAGTCAATAATATTGGAATCAATAGCGAGAAGTGTCAAGTAAACAAGTGATAGTGTTGTTCTGTTTAGCAGACCTAAAAACCGCCTTGTCAATAGTGATCAAACTTATTATTTAGGAAGTGGTCCATTAGTACTGGAAAATGCACAAAACTGTTACGTGCGATTCAAATTATACCACTTTTGTGGCATATAGATAAAAATTGGACTATTTTAAATATCACCAAGGATTCTAGGTAATCCAGCCTGTCTATTTTATACTCGATTGCTAGATTTTCTTCAAGCATTTTGTAAAAATCTACCTAGATAATTGTATTTTTCTCGCAATTTTCATCTTCATGTTGCAAACAGGTAAAGGTGATGAGTGAAGTGTCAACATGAGTTTCGATTGGACTGATTTGTCTAAAAATGTGTTTGCGTTCCCAGAAGTTGAACTCTGTTTTGATTAACTTCTGAAGACCTGCGTGGAGAGCTAATGGAACAAACTTTGAATCATTTGTTAGCTTATTATCAATGCAAGTATTACAAATAATAATATTTAATATGTTGAGATGATGGTCCCCAAAGTGACCCGTTATCGTGGCCATCTTTGTCCGGACTCAAATTCGTTATTTAAAATGTGAACGTCATATGAGTCCGTCTGTTTCGTGTTACGATTGTAACTCCAACAGCGATCTACACAAGAATAATCCGTCCGAAAGTACTTGAGATGGGAACAGTAAAATAACCACTCGACAATGTTACATGATGTTCTTAGTCGACATGACACCTCATTCTGGTTTTTCCTCTGGTCTGATTCAGAAGACAGAGGATTTGTGTGGACAGTCTAACAAACAGTCCTCATAATCCCAAAGAAGTGCGTGTGTACTAGACTATCCGATCTAGTTAACATCGTTTGATGCCTTCACATAACGGTTATATCATCAACTTTGACAATGATTGGCTGGAAGTACTTGGTTAAGACATGTAATCATGGACCAATATTCATAAATTTAGGTAAACGTGAAAGAATCGTTGGGTACCAAAACGGCCGCTAGAACGTAAAGTGACAGGGAACAACCAGTGAGATAATAATGGGAATCTGTTACCAAAACAGTTATTTATTACTGTTTGCGTCCTAGGAATCTCGTACTGCCGTGCTATAAATGGGATAGACTAACTGATCTCTCTTCTATGAACGATAGACTCGCTGAATGTCTATATCTTCTGTGTTCCAAAAAAATAGAATCCAGTACAGTGTTCAATGCTTCTAGTTGACAGCACTCACACTGTCTATTTGATACTGACTATACACTTCGGATGACTCAACGACCGTCCACTACCAACTGCACTGGAGTAAATAGTCTTCAGCAAAACATCTACAGCTGCGTTGGCAGACTGAATTCTCACAAGCCGTAGACTCTGTGTCGTCCATCTAGTATGTTCTGTTAATGCCAGCTGTAGACGCACAAGCTCCAGCTGGTAGCAGTGACAAAGCTGTGAAGAACGCCTCTTACTCGGAGCTGGCTCTTCTCCTTCGGGCCATCCGTAGCTTTGGTTCAGTCACAATAGTCGGAGATATGAGTATGCAGGTCGGCTGTTTTTGTGATACCGAGTCTCGTTTCTGCTGGTAGATTTGGGTTGGTATCATTCAGCCTGGGCGGCTCTGTGAACAAGCAATAGTATTAGACATCGTGCGCGCCACTATACTACGAGGAGCCCGCCTTCTGAAAATCACATCCTGTCTCAACAGATCGCATAGCTGTACGTTATAGGTGGCGTGGCTCTAATCGGGATTGTCGTTCTTATTAGAGCACATACTTAGATGAGGGTTATGCCTTGCTAAGTTGTTATTTTGTCCTTACTTTTTTCTCATTAATGAAACCAGCAAACGCAGTGGTTGCGTGTCCAAAAACTGACCAGACCGTTGGTAAAGCATATACATCAAACTAATCCCAAATGCCACCTTAACAATTCTAACCCCGAAGAGTCCAGCAGCCACAGAATCCCAGTCTCATAGGTCATTCATACAGCAAGCAACAGGTTGATCTATGGGTCAGAGAAGCATTAGGTGTGAAACTGAATATTCCTTATAGCAGTTTATATAATAGTTCGAGATGGATATTCGTGGTAAGCTCAGGATCAACCTAATCACTGATCGTTAACTAGCTGAAAGAGTTAATTGAAGTGGAAACCATTTTTCTGTTAAGGGACATTATTGGACTCTTCAAGGCCGTGCGTACTGCTAACTCATGATATCTGAATTTCAGTTAAGCTTTCCGCAAAGCAGAGGGAACACACTCGTAATAAATTGAGGTCAGATTGCGGGAAAGAACATTTTGAGAGCCACGTTAGTTTGCGTCCTCCTTCTACTGTGTTTTCACCATAAACGTGTAATGTGGTACCCTAGTCGGTAGATTCAGAACCACTCACCATAATCGAGATCCACAAATTCATTTCAAATCTCAAACTTAACAGGGCTGTTGGCCTAGGAACCCTTATGTTGGCATTTTTCGAAGAAGGTAGGATAGCGTTAATAGAGATCTTACTCCATTGGTTCAAGTTCTATTGCCGATGAAAACATCCTTTTTTGGTTAGGTCACTGGATACTAGTTTCCATGTTTAAGAAATGTGTCGGACGTTCTTACGATAATCAAAGGGAGATCAACTTGACTCCAGTATTAACTAGAGGCCTGATCTTTATCATACTTTGAGAGCTCACTGCAGCACAGGAGGTAGTTGGTAATAATTCATCTTGAACGAGGGGGTTTTGATCGAATTTTCACTGTTTCCAAAACTATGAATCATTGCGCACGGTACTGTAGGCCAACAACTGCCGTATTTGTCCAGTATAAAGGTGCGTTCTATTCAGTCGATCGATGTACACCTTTAGATTTGTCTAAACACAAGGATGTAACAAACATGTATATGAACATATTGATTGTGCTTTATTCTCACATCTAAGCTTAAGCTAGAGTTTGCAAAAGCGGCTTACGTCGAAGAGGTGTTTTTGTTTACTTTCTTCTTTAATTCTTTCACGGACAAAAAATGATAAACTTTCTGTTCACGTGGACCGCCTACCTGATATAGGACTGATTAGTGTTGTCTACGTTGAAGATAAGGTTTTGTTTTAACAATTTTCTAACAGCACAGACTACTTCTGGTTCCGCCAGCTATTTTGGAATAAGCTTTGCAGCAAAAAATTGTCAAAGTGCTTATGTTTACGCAGAATGAGTGTTGGATAGTGAAGCTCTGGAGGTTGTTGATTTGTTCCACTAGTCAGGAGGTTGCATCATCAGTGACAGTGACATACTGGACAGGATGGAAGCCCGTATCTCCAAGGTTAGGGCAGTGTTCGCTAATCTAGAACATTTCCGGCGACGGCCAGACATCACTCTGAAGCTTAAGAATCGAACATTCGAAGTGACAATGTGGGATGTGACATGTTACAACTACGTTACCTGGCCGCTTAGAGTAAGCAGCGTGAACGATCTTCAGGTAGTTAATCGCTGTTTTCTGAGACCGATTGGTTGCATCGAATGGTACCAACGGGCAGGCAACTAGAAGATGTTTGATAGTGAATGCCAAACGAGTTCCTTTTTTGATATTAAAGTTTACACAGACTTAAATGGTTGGGTCATGTACAATGAGTTCCAACTAGTCATCCACCACATCAAGCACTCTGCCAATGGTACGGTCAACTGAAGTAAGATGTGAGGTGAATGGATGACTTGGCGCATAAACATGAGGTCATTCACCATAGAACTGTGATGGTGTAGGCCGAGTTCGGCTCCAGAGTTGGGATAATCGTGGTTCACACAGTTAATGTCTGGTGACTTTAGTGGCATGAACGCTACCGTTGTTTTGTCAGGCTGTTTGTGAAGTACGTGCACTTAATGACGGGCAGCTTTGCAATCTGTCTTACTGTTGAAGTCCCAAGTTCGTTAATTGCTTGGCTGATTGTTCGCAAGATGTGAGAAACTTGATACTGAACGTTTGTGTATAGCTATGAATGACTTTATTAGTTAAATCCTCGTCCTTCTCCCTCCTTTTTTCCTCTTGGCCTGAATCCGCTTTTATTTTCATGGTTTTGTATCAGTTAGGCATGAATGCAAACCATTGACGTTTATTTGTCCTTGTGATGATGAAAGTGATGACAATGATGATGATGATCTGAAAATGTATTCAGAAAATATCACGCGGTACGGACTTGTTCTCGGAACTAAATCACATTTGCTCAAGGTGGAGTTTCGACCGAGCTGGCAGTGTTACATTAATTGTGTTCTGCTGAAAAGTTTTAGGCATTCTTATTGGTTATGCCGCATTGCCCGTTCTATATATTGAGCCATTTCCCAAAAATCGCATTACCGAAATTGAATTGCGAATAAATAACGTGAGTGTTCCATCCCAGGGTCTGCGTCCAGTGTTTATTCAGACTGACATTATTAAACGGGATAAGACTACTGGGTCGCGGTCAAACTGCGTGGGGACGTGTACATGAAAAGTGGATAGTAGGTGCTAGTCCGTTTGTCTTTCACATAGTCTTTCGTTGCATGGTGTAAAATGCGCTCACGCGATTCGATTTCACATTACATCGCGCTGTATACAACGTTTCAACGGCTGTCCTATCCAAGCTTTATTGTCTTCTATCTAAAGGGGTACAAGCAAAGGACATCTGAATAGGATCCCTATTCTCCTAAGCGTCACTGTGTTAAGCTTAAAGATGCAATAACTGATTGTTTTCACCTAGCTTATGCCACGAAACAATGAGGTTAAATTTAGTTTATATCAGAAGGGATCTGTCTTCTCTGTTGATGGCCATTTCGAATTGGTCACTTTTGAAGGGCTTCTAAAACTGTCGTACTTATTATTTACGAAAGGGTAGTTCTGTTGTCAGCGGTCAGCGCACCGTTACACAACTTTGAGTTTCTTTTGCACAACAGTAAACCAACGGCCTGCCGTATTGATTACATGTTTTCATCCTTGCCGCTGCACAAACATAAAAGCACATATGAAAGCAGATAGGTTGTGGTCTTGCAGAACATGGATGATTTAGGTATCACCCAGTATGAAAACTTACTAGGTGAGTCATTTTGTGCATATGTGATTGCCAGACCATGGTGATCTGACTGAACGTTGACGACAGTCTTGGCAATCGATTAGTCACATTCATTATCCGTATTTCCTGTGTAGTGTATGAATTTGTTGTGGTGGGACGTATTGTATGAAAGTGTGTCGTTATTGTGTATACGAAATCTTCTGTTTCCTCCTTTTCTCTCTCGTATTTTCACTCACAATGTATCTTCAAGTTCCAGTTTACGTCTCTATAAACATTCCACCCTTCAGTTTCACCAAATATAAAATAGATGTTGATGATATTAACTGTTTCATACTCTACTTGTTTAAACGCACATTGATTATTTTGACTACTTATTGTTCTAAACTTGTATACTCAACGAGTCAATCTCCACGTGATTAAACAATTCATTCCAGTTTGACACTCGTTTACATCCATACAGTTTTGATTGGTATAGTGTAAGCCATTTATTTAACGATATCTTTGTCATGTTCTTCTCCTGCTATTTTTCAGAGAAAAAGTGGCTCGTCAGAAGGACCTTATGTTTCTGGAAGATGAGTTAGAGGGACAAATTCAACGAATCAAAGAAATCACAATAAATGAGGTAAGAATTTTTCGGATACGCCGTACGACTGCTAAAAAACCAGTCATTATCATACGTGTACATAATAATACTAAGCACAGCATATGGACGTTAAAACAGTCAGCTAATTTCAGCGACAAACATGGATGCAAAGTTAGACTGAACGAAAGATGCAACTGTCTGGCGAATGAGGCGGAGACACATTCATGATTCTTAGCTGTAGCGTGAATTCTGAATGATCAACAAAGGATTACTTCACATTTTAAACGATTATTGAGTACAGTGATTGATAAGTACTGTTTCATTGAGTTGTAGTTAGCAAAAAAACGACTTTAAATCGTTCGGTAAAACCCTATTAGGTGAGATTAAATCGAGTAGAGACTAAGAGGTCCCTATCGTTCTAACATAGTTGATTATCAGGACGAGAAAGAAAGCTTGCTATCGTTTGCTGGTGACTTTCCATCTTAGTAATTCGTTTGATCGACTCATGGACATGAAAGGTTACTACCTCAGCCTTCGCCCTTATTCTGAACTTTTACAGCAAGCGTCACAGGTAAGTCAGTATATTAAAAAGCGTCTTATAGGAAAATATTTGTCGTAGAATACGTCTACCTACACAAAAACCTTGACAACCGTAAATTTTTACTGCACGTCATTCTAAAACAATCCGGAAATATTTTATGAGGATCTTAGTGCAACCGATTGAGAAATAGCATTGAAGGTCTGTACACAATTTTTGTCCTGAGGTATTTATCTTTCAAACATGGGACCATGCCCCATTCAAAAATTGAGGTATATGCTTCTGTTCACAGCATGCACGTGTCCAATTCCTACCATATTGTAGACAATCAAGCAAGTACAGTATCGCTTACCATACTTGACTAAGACTGGACTTTCGCTTACTTAGTACCAGATTCGAAAGGCTCAAATAAAACTTGAGACAATAGTTATTTAGTTTTGTGCAGGTATTACGTGGCGGCTGTCAATAGGGGGCATTTGAAATGCCAGCTACGCTCCATACAGGTTGAACTAAAATCCAACGGTTGGTCCCAGTGACCACCAGCGAAGTGGTGGACAGCTGTTTCGACCTAGTTGGGTCTCATCAGCACCACGCACGCCGGAGAATCGAACCCACGACCCGTGAATAAGTGGCAGATTGTAGTTCAAGCACTTATCCACTAGACCACGGGGTCACGGTCACCGGGGTTGCAGGAAGGTATGTGAATTAGTTTCCTTAGCCGTTGCGCTTCCTTTCGCTCACAAACTGTGGTGGATGCTTGCTCGTTTGCAGGCCAACCACAAAACGGCTGATCGATTTCAGCCTATGAACGAAAAGAAACGGCACGGCTAAGGAAACTGTATTAAACTCAATTAAAAAAAATATGTTTACCCAGATTCCTATTCACTACCTGAATCTGCCTGTCTGCCTGTCCACATGCCTGTTCTCAAGTCAACTGTCGCACTGTTCTGCATAGACTTATACACAAAATCGATATCGCTAGCTAGCGGCTCTTCATGTAAATCACCAATGCTTACTGTGGTTAACAACTGTTCTTCAAATAGAGAGTGTAAATGAAACAGTTTTCTCGACAGGACCTCACATGCAGTCGGCTTATCAGATGTTATACCTGATATATAGTCCTTATCAATCCCCCTTCCACTAATTGCATTCTCACACAGGTGCACGACATTATTCGCAGTGAATACGATGCCAAAATTATGAACAAAGAAAAGGAAATAGCAGAAATCCGGTCTCAAGTAAACAACCTGAGAGCGGTAGTTTAAAATCTCCCTTTCTTTTCTATTTAAGTAACCTTCTTATTATAGAAAATCCAGAGTCGTCAAAACTCCGTGGAGAACACACCTGATTCAACAACTGTGGATATATGGAAAAACAATTTCATTCCACCGACGCCATCACCTTATTTGCAACGCAGAAGGCCGTCCAAATTAAATCAGGAAGAAAATAACCAGCTGATGGAGATTACGGCAAAGTTGGAGCTTCGAGAAGCTGAATTAGCAGCGCTCAAGGAACAACTAGTAACTCAACAGAGACAAATGCTGGCGTACGTAACCATCGTTTCTTCCATCACTGTGTCTAATGTAATTTTATGCAGTTAAATTAACGTATTCGGTCATTAGTCTTAGAAGCTTTGTAGGGCATTACAGATCAGTTGCCATTAGTTTCAGCATATCTTACATAATGTTGTTTACAATTAAGATGCCTGTTTTGGAGCTGACAACATACTTCAGAAGTCTGATATTGATTAGGATGAGCAAACTGGCTGGGCACATCAAAGTTTAATAACTGAGACGGTTTTATCCCAGCTCTGTTAATTACTCTGTCTCCTATTGTCGGACACGCTGTTTACATGCTGTCTTCGAAGAAAATTGTGTTAACGGCTAGACATCTGTAATTTCTCCTCATTTACTGTTGGACGAGGGAATCAGCAACCAACACGCCCAACCACGGATAAAAGATAAAGCACATCCATAGAACTACAAAGATGGTTGCAAGTACTTCAGGTACAATTAAAATAAGCCAAGTCACTTTCATTTACTCTTCGTAAAGGCAAGTACGCTCACTTGTTGAACAGTCTTCAGTAGTAAGAACAAGGTTTGGTCAGCCCTTTTCCTAGGGTCAGGTTTACATATTACTCCATAGAACTTTGTTTAAATGCTTAGATTTTACTCAAGTGACGGGAAGTTGCTCTGCAATCAGCGTTATCAGTGTCAGATCATTCAGTTGAAAACTAAATGTAATTTGTTCAGTTAACCTCGTACACCTTATTCTAATAATGATCATGCCACCTTGAAAACGACGAATAACTCCAGTCATGATTTCACGTAGAGTTCATTTAAACTACAAGCTGTTTTCAACTGTTTCCAAACAGGGATCGTTGTGAATTGCTGACCCGAGAGGAAGAGAAAATGCAGCTGTATTCGAAACTACAAAATTTACAGTAAGTACTATCCAAATATCTCAAGCGAATGCTTCTTGCGGAGTACAACACTGATCACGTTAGACTGCACAGGAAAATCATGGTTACATTACTAGTTTAAAAATTACGTAAAAAAACCAGAATTTATTTTGAAGTATAGTCGAATATAAGGTCTCCGCAACAAATTCACGATAATTTGACGTTATATATCAATGCCAGCTTGAGTCCCATTTTTTCCTCTCTTCCGGATAGCCAAATCTTGTTGTTCATTTAGTGTGGAAACCACATGAAAAACCTGTTGAAAAATTTAGTGAACCATATCTATTCAAGCATTATACAGTGTGTGTTAGTCCGTTTTGAGGATTTTGTTGTTATAAGACTGAAGTCTGACTATGGGATAAGACAGACAATTTTGGACCGACATCACTTATTCATCACTTTGGCTATTAATCCTTATTATTGTCAACTCGAACAACATCCACATTATTCTCAGTCCTCATAATTCAGACGGACCTTTACATTAACTTATGTTGGAAGATCAAAGTTCTACTATTGTTAACACTTATCAACATCATACATACTTGTCCGAGCGGTAGTATAACCCAGCTACCGAAAATTCCCCTTGACTTATGGAAGCCCAGATCAATCAAATAAAATTTTTTTTAAATTTTTTAACTGCTTTATGGGCATACCTAACTAGGCCCATAAATTTACGTTTAATAGGTTGGTGCTGACTAACCTCGTAACACGACTTTCTTCGGACAGAAATTACACAGTAATTGAATGCCCATGAACGTGTCAATGAAATATGTAACCACTTTAACTACTGCTGTTTAATTTGAGTAGTAGCATTCAAAAACTCTTTTTTGAACGTCGAGTGTCGCTTCGCCATCTGATTACAAAATCGACTCTCATGCAATCGGCAAGCCCAATAAATAAGCCGAAATTTACTGAAAATTTTTATTAGCGTTGTACTTTGACTTGGACCAGTGACAAACCTTGGGTGTGATAATATCATCATTTAAAAAGTCCTATCCACGGCAAGGGAATCGTTCGGTTATTGAGCGATAAGAAGTGGGTTTCAAGTTAAACATCACTCACATTTGATTGCAGTCTTCGCCTATTTCGAAAAGAACCACTAGACCGGAATTCTTCTCTCATCAGATGCCGTCGATGATCCATATCCTTGCCACGGCCGCGATCCTATGTGAGTGGTGTTTAGCTTGATATTAACAAAATCCATGACTAATCATCAGTATGGAAGTGAGTTGTTAAACACTGACTGAGAGAAATAAGATAAGATAAAACGTGGATTTTGGAGTAAGCCACTGAATTGAGATAACATGGGAAGCGATAAAAGCGTATTAGAGGTCAATATTGTGCCATCAGTAGTCGCATGAACTCTGCAATTTTGGCGAAATTTAATCATATGGAAATAATGGCTTTCTTTTTGCTTTTGTCAACTACTTTTTGTGTCCAATATAAGAATTATAGCTTCACTGAGGAGTGTTTATTTGGTGAACTCTATAAAACCCGTGCATTATTATTGACCGTTGATTTGGAGTTTGGATTTGCAAACACGACAAGTTGTTTCCAAAATAATATGACCTTCCAGTGATGTTTCTCCGAATTCGAGACCCTACACAGTTTCTTCGATTGTTGACGCTCTTCACGAAATTGTGGCTAGACAAGTACTAATTAGTCCCCTGTGTGCTACAAGATGAAGCACTTATTCTCTTTATCAGTACTCCTTTGAACTTGTTCACGGCAAAATGGTTGAATACTCGGTGTAATGTGTGAACTTCGCATCGGTGGATATGGTTGCTTTATGGTTGTCAGCTTACTCGGGATAACGTGGCACTTTTTTGAAAATTCAGTGATGCCTTATTTTCTCAAGGGCCACTATTACTCGGAGGTTTCAATACCAGAATCATTCTCCGTGGAACCATTGCAGAGGTGGTCGTTTTTATCCCGACAGACTTTGATAGGGTTGTCCTCAGTTTTTCCTCAGCAGAGTTACCACATAATAACAGCAATTGTTTTCACTTCCGCGGCGCATTAAGTGACCTAAGCTTTTGCCATTAAGTTACCAGACGAGGGAAGTGTAGTTGATCAAAAATCAGTTGTAAAAACTGAGATTCGTACGAACGGTTCAATTCATTTCGGTATTGCCGAGCTGTTTTGTTCTCTATTCACCCGTCTATGTTCAGCAGGAAAGATGACATCTAACTAAATAAGGAATTGAAATTGTACTTCGAATATGCTCGGTTTAGTCATGAGAAAAAACGCACAGCAAACAAACTCGTTTTCTACGTTTAATCATTGGCCTTACATAACACTGATCACGTGAGTTGTACGAAATCTGCGAGAGATGCGTCACATCTATGCGATCATTCTATCCTGGGTTTGCGTACACGGCCATGGAAGGTTCAATGTTTTGACTAGCCGTTTTTGAGCGCACAGTGGTGGTGAGTGTAGTCGAATTGCGATGGCCTCTGCAATTGACAGTATACGACCTTTGACCTGTTTCGATTGTATCCCACGTATTCGATAGATTGGCTTGAATGAATCTGTCTGATTAATCAAGTGGTTTGACTCGATCAGACGAACAGGGCTTTATCGATGCTCACGTCAGCCACACCGGTTGGTGCTCCCGAATGCGTTCGGATAATCGCCGTGTTGTTTGGCCTATGTAGCTCGTTCCACAGGAACAAACGAAATGGTATACACAGTAAGAGGCAGCATGAATAGGCATTGTGTCTTTCACCCGAGGGCACAATACTGATGTGAAGGTGTAGTGACCGCACAGTAACGCTGCGAAATATGTAATTATGTAGTATGTACTAAGTGAGCTATTTTCCAGATTTCTCATCAGCGTTAAAAAGTGGAAACCAACCCCAACACTGTAGTGAATGTCTATCCTTGATAAGCTTGACGGCGATATTTAGTTATCCATACATGATACTTGACATCCTTGGAACAGGAAAGTTTCGATAGAAACGACATTACCAAAAGCCTGTATCGTAAGAACTTAATAGATAACTAACTAAAAACCATAACTTAATTAGCCACTCAACGAAACGATGAGCGTGCCTTACTTTTCCTCAGTCCAAAGGTGTCTTAATAACACAAAATTTAGCAACAGAACAGTAAGTTCATCTGAAAAGTAACTGCAGTTGGAATATGAGGCTTGCGTTCTCTTTACGCAGCTATGGATTTCTGTTCTTCTCACAGGTTAGCTCTGGAGCGTCAGGATGAGACGCAAATTCAGTCACACATGCATGAATTACTCCCTCCTTCTTCAGCCAGCATGATTTCCACAGTTACCGGTTCCTCTGTAAGTCATAGTGAGGCCCATATTTCATATATCCATCATTGTTTTGATTTGAAACGGCAGACTTGTAAAAGTGTGTACTTTTTATGTGATTTACTGATATGAGTATACACTCGACCAAAAAAGTTTTGGAAGCTAACAATCGGAACAAAAATCGTCAATACGTAATGAAGGATGAATCACTGAGCTTAACAACCATTTTTGGTATGCCCACCGTACGGACTGGTTACTGTGACATTTTCCGTAAGCACTGATCACCCGACTCACTCGTCGTGTTGCGCAGCCGACATCAAGCCACCTGAGTGCATAACCTGTCCTGGCACCGGATTTGCTCCATGCGGATGTGTAACTGGGGATTTGGTAACTGTGTCTTGGCAAGTTCC
>LOND01000003.1:189718-203765 GCA_014220965.1 Paragonimus kellicotti
TGTGTTTATTTACTCTTTTACATATATTCTTCTGGGATAGGTTCTATTCGTCGAACACCAAGACAGCTTTCAAACCCGTATCCGAGGACACCACTCATGTTGGTCAGAAAAGCAGTTGAACAGGATCAGTCAACAGCATCATCCCCGCGCATCTAGTCGGAAGTGAGCTTCAGATGAACAGTTATTAAGCTTTTACAATGGTTTGGCACATACCACGCAACTTCTAGAGTGTTATCCAAACGAAAACATTCTATACTGCTGACGCTATTGGAATCAAACTGTTCGATACAACAGCAGAAGCGGTATGTTCAAGCATTGCATCCACCGTGGTCTCAGATCGACCGTATCGATGGCCAGCCTGCATGGCTGAGCCAAAGGATGGGCGTTACTAAATGAACTAATCAAATAATCACCAGTTGATTTTTTAATAACCTAGTCTCTGTAATAAATTCGATCAATGTCGTGAGGTAACTTGATCATCCTGTATATATTTATCTTCTCCTGGAGAGAAATTATCCAACACAGGTCTTCTTATATGTTTCATTACTGCTGAGCTACTGAAATAGTGATTGAATATCTAATGAATTCACGAGAACAGATTATGGAGCTGTACGCACAGCGTGAAAATTATCGCCACTAACCTGACCTAGGTTGGATTCAAGAAAACCACAATTCCGAAATTGCTGTCCGTCCTGTCGATGGAAAATCAAACTCTTTACAAATGACCACTAACAGATTGACCAAAAACTAATTAACAGACAACGGAGGCCACTCTAGAAGTCTACACAATATCACTGCCTTGTACTAATGAAAATGTGTAGTTAACCGATGGTGATCAAAGTCTTCGACAGTCATGCACTCTTGTGAGTAAAGTTACTACATAGTTTTGTCCGAATGATGGTGAGGATATGAGGCTTCGCACCAGATAAGCTATCGAAGAATATGATGTAGTTCTAAGAGGATTCTCCATAAGGTGCATTGTGTCGTTGAAGCAGTCAATCATCAATGTTAGCAACGCTGAACCCCTTTGTCACTATAAGCTCAGGAAACAGGTTGCAGAATTTTTCTGTACATGCACACTGCAATCTCAAACTTCCAAACGTTACTGACATACATAAGCAGTTTATCAAAATATCAAAACTTTTCTGGATTTTAAAATTTCTGTACAACCCTTGCACCAATCGTTTGTCCAAAGCGTGCTATTTTCCGCCGTAACACATCTTGGATACACTGCGGCAGTTAGACGCAAAACAATTTGGAATAAAGTCTGCGTTGAATATCATGTGATAAGCACTAATAACGTGATGCTTAAGCTAACCATCATCATGGGTAAAACAAAATGGTTAAACTCGATATAATTTATTGATTTAGAACAGCAGAATTGGCAAACTGCCACCGTTGTGAAAACAGCCGGAGAAACTGTCGTGTAACAAGTGTCGAGAAAGTAAAGAATGGAAAACCAAGAGGGTTGATAGCTGGCTCACACAGACAATAGTAATTCCTATGCCATGGCAACAAGCTCAGTTTAGGCTGATGTTGTAGATGTCAAGAATGTGGTGTACTTAAAATACGGTGGTCAATACTTTAATTACAAATTCTCAAAACAGAAGTCACTTTCAGAAAATTTTCCTTCGTCCGTAGTGAATTTTGACTGTGTGTTTGTCCCGTTGTTCTCGAAATTATTGACGGCGATTCCTTTGTTGATGTTGTTTTTGTTGTTCTGTGTATTGTTGTGCCAGATGGCACGTTCTTTGCTAAATAACTGTCAATAACCTATCCAATTGGTTAGGCAATCAAAACGCAACTTCAGAGAGCTCATCACGTTGAACAGTGAGCCTAGAAAATTGGAAAGCCATCAAGAATGTGGAGGTTCGGTAATTTAATGAGTTGCCTAACGGAATCCTTGAGCAAGCACGTTTTAGTTGGGCACCCTGAGACTGTTGGGTATCACAAGCGGACAGATGACAAGCATCTACTGGGAAACACACTATGGGATCAGAGCAAGCAACACTGCTCCCACGATACAATGCGATGGTGGCCATCTGGATGTAATGATTTCTGGGTTCTTCCTTTCACCGCCAACGAATTTTGAGCTAAAAACAGTACCTGAAAGATTAGCGTGGCAAGCACAAATATCTGAATGACCAATAGTCAGGAACGTGTGCAATGATTGTGTGCATCAAATCAGATTTGTCCAAATCGAAAGGAAACTGCCTACACAAATACACGAAAAAGAACTAACCACCAAGAGATGACCAGTTTTCTGTTATCTCCGTCCACTAGGATCAAACTGAGAAAATTTTATACTTGAACAACACAGGAGTCTTTATCCAGGCAAACGCCAAACATGCAGATGAGTTTTTGAAGTCTGGTATTCATCAGACGGGACAACAAACAAATATATCAAGCTGGAAAAAATCAATGAACCGAAACGAACCGCCATGAGGCCTAAATTCAGGCAAACCCGAGAGGAGAAACTTGAACGGATCGAACCGGTGATCAAAGCAAGACAATAGAACAATCAACCAGATCGAAGTTCAGAAACGGAGAGATGACCTATCCACACAAAGGACAAGGATAAACCAATCAGACCCAAGTAGAAATTTAACAATGATAGTAAGCGCTCGATCGGATTTCAAATCAAATGTTCAATAACTGTAAGAAGTTAGCAATCGGACTTCAGATCAAAGTTCGAAAGCAGTCAATTATAAGTCACACCAAAAGATAAAGCCACTACGGTATACTGGAGCAAGTATCCACCGAAATTCAAAAACTTCTACGATCAAACACTTACGCACTGATGTTATCACCTCCTTTGGTGGTGAAACGTTTGAAACCTGTATGCCAAGTTTGGGAAACATCCGACTACCTAGGTCACCAACCCGAGCTACAAACAACACCAAAACTGTTTCCAACAATCGGAAACGTGTGCTTTGCACCAAACTGCACCACACAAAAGCGGATGTGGCGCACTGCTTATAACAGATCAGTGCCGGTTGACAGATACTAACTGCTACTGATCATTATTTTTTCGTAGGCCGTATACAAGGACGGTTACTTTTTACCAGTTAAAGCAGTTGGCCGTATGGGAAGCAATCCAAAGTTGCGTGGGCTTTCCTAACAAAAAGGAAATCTTCAATGTCCAACTATTGCTTCAACTAGTCCATCGAAGATGGTTTCAGTTTTGTGACACCTTCTACCTGAGTTATCCGAAGACCCTAATCATTGCTGTTATGCGATCTCTCTTTTCCAATGGTGAATATAAAATTTCCGAAAGTATTTTGAGCTTAACCAGTTCCTGTCATTGGTCATTGGTTAGAGAACCATCGTCATTACAGATGTGAGTGACGGTAAATAAAGGAAAAGACAGTCGTTCCACGGGTGACTACTTTAAGATGGGGCTAATTCAAGGAATCGGACAATGAATAGAAGAGGAAAACTGGGATCGATGTAATCAGTGGGTGAGGATGTGTGGCTCGGTTGCAAGCAGTGAAAATAATCCTGCAAGTGTAATGCCACAGTCACAATTTGGCAGCTGCGTGAATACAATTCAGAACCGTTCGTAACGCCCTGCATACTTCAACTCAGACACAGAACATCCAGACGGTTGACTTTGCGGGCCGTTTGGAAGAGCGTTCCAAATAGTTTCTTGAGTACCTAGTGACAGGCAGGGTTTTCTTCAGTTAGTTTTTCTCGTCACGAATGCCGTTATTAATGATTATTCATGTAACTTTGTGCCGACCGATTTAAGATGTTATCGGTAGAAGCAATGGAGAAGGTCTAACTGATTTGTGCTGTTTGTAAAAGGCTAAATAAGCTTTCGCGGACAAAATCTCCAAGAATATTAGACTACTACTGGTCATTCATTTAACTGAGACCAGTATACTCTTGTAAGATGATTTAATTTGAGTAGTAATTTGGTGATACCTCGTGTGTATCTTTTTTCCAAGAATTGACACAGTCAAGCAAATGCGTGACATTACGCCCGAAATTTCCTAGAATAATGTCGACCAATTTTGAATGCGATGGGCTGTCAATCCTGAGTTCATCATTTCACGTACGGACAGTACGTTCAAAACTAAACTGAATATTAACAGGACACGAACTAGTCACGTGTGCAATGTAGAAGTGCTACTCCCGTCAGATATGATTCGTCAACCTTGTAGACACCAAGATCAAGAACTCCAGTCGTGTTTGTCTTGCAGTTAACCAACGGAATTCGACAGGCAGACTAATTCACTTTTCCTATTCAACAGAAGTTAATTACTTATGTAATTTAAACTGTTGTTACGTTTATCCGATTTTGGGGCTAGATTTGATATGCCCAAACGGATTGTCTGGGACCACGAAAATAATCAAACCGATCTTCTGAACTACGCGTACTTGGGTCATTTTTGTCATTTATTTTCTGCCAGACGCGGCTGATCAAAGAGTAAACATTAACAACTTCCACCACCGTTTGGTCAGTAGAATATGACGTTTAGTGGTTAAGCGAGTGACGGCATTCAAACTACCTCACCGGCTGCTCGATATATCACTTTAGCAACCAAATAAGCACAGACGCGGTTAAAAGCAAGTTCAACTAAACTTAAGCAGGACGGACAACAACAACAACAACACCGGAAGGAAAACACGAATATTAATGAGAGTCGGCTGCTAATCACCATGCGACTGCTACCATGACGACGTCATTTTTGCGGCACAAACTCAGTGGCTTTGTATGATGTTTGGATGTAACTGTCATGACACCCAGAACAGTTGAACTTCCCACGGGTGAACTGTGTGACCGGCTATTCTTCTTCTGTCACGGAATTAGCAAAAACGACTTTCGAATACGTCCGCTTGTAATAGTGGACAAGTTTTTCGTCCAAACATCCCGTTTCTTCTATTCAAGTAATCTAGAGCACGAAGATTTTTACACGGGAGTCCAAACTTCCTAACCGCACCGGCGGTCGCATACTAAAAAGAAACAGAATGCATAACAAAGATGCGTAAGAATAGTAGTTTAACGAATTGAATTTAGGGTCAGATTTTCGTTGCTGTAAGTGTTGGGCAGCCTGAATCGTCAACTTTTCTGCACACAGTCCTGTTTGTTATTGTGCGATCAAAACTTTCATCGACTGGTGAACATTTTGGGTTCGGGTCCTGCAGCAACACAGTGAACAGAGTGATCGGGTTGACGTTGTGGCCTGTCCTCAGATTGTGCGTCCTAAATGATGACGCCGGACTTTCCGCCCGGTTGCTCGTTTGTTCTTCCGTTCGCACGTTTAGACGTTTTACTTAAAAGGCGTTGTGGCGATACAAAGTTAGATGTGTATAATCGTGAATCCCCTTAGAGCGGTCAATAGATCCAGTTCTGTAGCTTTTCACAGTGGATTTACAAATGAAGCCAAGCTCAAATGTTACCTGACAGAGCCCGACGAATCTGAGCGAACGACCCTCTGGCACAAAAGAAGAGCTGTTGCATTCTAGCGAATATCTGAAGGAATATATAGCAGTTTGTTCCAAGGGAGGGTTGGAAACACCTATGATTCCCAAAGTTAGGAAGAAGAATGTGTTCATCTAACTGTTGTTTCTAGAATACAACCTGCCCATCATAGCACATCATCAGTTTCAATCTTCTACAAACCACAAACATCCGCCAGCCGCACTGTACCTCTCATCAGGAACTTGGGCAGCTCGTCACAAATACGCGAAATTCAACTTGTCTGATAATTATGTCGGCAGAGCAGATGAGTATTTACGTCAACGAATGGTTGAACGCCTCCGTCAACGGCTGATTCAATCTATTACCCGGACAAGCAATCAGAGGGGCAACCAAACGAAAAACCCGACGTCATCAGCTGAAGATAGGTGTCAACGTCAAAATGAGCTAAAACTAGATCCAGTTTTATTCGGTTACACGCCTGAATTTTAAAAAGCAGAAGCTGAATTCTGTTGTTTTGTAGTGCGTTATACAAAAGTCGATAATTTAACCAATTTGTTAAGTTTGAGACAGACTCATCTTTTATAAGACCGGATTCAACAGATCTACAGAGAGTTAGATTCATAAGCATTAGCGTATTGCTAAATTTGACGAATAAAATTGTTTCTCTGTCTATATGTCTGCCTTAACAGTTACCCTGTTTTAATAAAAAGAAATGTTCCAAAAAATGTCATTTCCCACGGGATAAATCGAAACAAATGAAACGTTGCCCTCGTTATTCAACATTCTTTTCATTTTTTTCTTTAAGTTAACTTGAAACAGAATCTACAAGAAAATTCTGGAATGTCGGAATGCACTCTTCAACACAGACTTCAGCACAACTTATTTGGCTATAGTCTTGTTTTACAATGTCTGTATGTGGACAGTAGTCAGTGTGAATAAGGCTCTTATAGAATGGAAGCCGACATTTCCCACGGGAATCGTGTGACTTGGGATTTGAATCAGAAGCTAAAATTTTAAAGATGTTGACCTTCAGACGTCTGTAGTTCTGTCCATGTTGGCTTGTTTGGAAACACAGTCAACCGTGTCATGGTATTCCGGGGGTGAGATAAATTGGTTTCGTTTAGCCGTTTTTCTTACAGTTGCATAAACACAAATGATTGAACGGTTTGGTTTGTTTTAATAGAGCGTGATGGTGTAGGTGTGTAACGTCTGTACTTGTCCGCGACTGCTTTATTACTGTTTAGAAAAATATTTAGAATTAAATATATAATCCTGAATTTCAAACGCGTAAGTACTGCGAACCATGAAATGTGAACTTTAAGAAATAATGAAATAAAAGAATTTAGTTTAAAGAATAACGTCATGTTGAAAACCAAATTCTGCGTTTTATATTGGTGAAGCCATATAATGCTTGAGAAACGCACAACTGTAGACTCCCGTTAATCCGGATAATTTTCACTAAAACGAAGTCACATTTTCATTATACAAAATCCTATATACACACAATAATCCCACAGGTACTTTATTAGCCAACAATGAATACGAACAAAAAGTGTCGAATCTTTGGTAGTTTTTTCCGTAATCTAATCAGCGAGCCGAACAAAAATAAGGTAATTATACACTTTATCCAACCTGTGATTTGCAGTCAAAATCATTTTCTCTTGGTCACCTATCAGTTCACTTCAGTGAAACCTTATGTAATATCCGTTCAAACGAAACTCAGCGTCAGGGCATCTGCGTCTGCAATATCTTGACCAACGATTGCCTTTTTAGTTTTTCAAAAACTGCAGAAGAATACTTTGTTATTGATGGAATAATTGGGAACAGAGGTGACAAGGACGGTGAATTGACGAATAAGCGCGTGGGTACCGCACATAGCTAACACTATTTTAAAACTTAGGTTTTGGCTGACATGTAAACAATAAATATTCAGCACTGTCCTCATTTAAAAAGTGTCCACTTCTTCGTTGACAAACCACGTTCTAGACGGTCGCGTAAGCTATAAATGGATTTGATTCAAATCTCTCTATTTAACTTTTAATCCCACGATCAATGTGCTTATGGAAATCAATCAGACACTTTCTAATATTTACTGTGCCCCTTCGCGTGATCGAAAGTCTTAATCAATAATGAAAATAAATTGTAGCTAAAGAAACAGTAGATTACTTTAGTCCTGTTTATTACAGGGTCGATTGATTAATGGTTTCCTCTCATCTCCCTCATACTTACTTGGACTAACGTTGAGATTCCGGTCCGTGGTGAAGATCGTACTAATGACTAGTCCCACCGACAAAACAAACAAATGGGATTGTGGTTCTATCGAATAATTCACAGGACAATCTTTGTAAACTCGTAAAGATCAGATGGCAACTGTGTAACCATATCTGTAAAACCTCTGATTATCAAATAAAATCGAGTCTGCTGCAATGTCTGAAAAAATAGGTATTTTTGATTGGAATCGGATTTTTTTGTGAAGTAGAGTGAAGGTTTGCTTATTTTCAGTTATCTGCAGTTTTGTTACAACCTATCTCTTTGCTTATAAAATTGATCACATTCAACTTACTTGTCGAAGTTCAAAAAAGAACTGATAGATGCTTCGTGTTGATGCTGTGTACTTTTAATTTCGTAACACATCTATGTACATGTTTTTTTCAAATTCTTGAGATCGCAACAAAGTCTAGCTGGAAAATAGATGCCGGTTAAACAGAGATTCACATTGATTGCAAGTATAAATTTCATCTATCCGTTGCTGGTTTCAAACCACAACCATGTTGAAGTTAAGTATCGCTTTGTGAATCAATGGACATAATTTATAAGCAATTGATGCGCACCTAAGTTAAGGAATCGCAAACATACGTTAACATCTTGACTAATTCATTTTCCAACAAAATTTTTTTGAATACCTAAGAATCCAAAGCAGTAAAAATGCTTCGCAAATGAGTCATCACTTAAAAACATCCGTTTGTGTTGCAGAGTACCGAAGTTTTTTCCCTCCTCAATTCTTTATAGAATATTTGCAAACAGAGGTATCTGCTGAATCTATCTGAATAGTAAGATTCGAGCTAGGAATGAACTGCAAATGAGCCTAATGATTGGACGTTAGATGCAGTTGATCGTCTTTATTTTATTCATCACTGAACCCCATTCACAAGTGACTGAGGCTTCCCCCATTAAGATGGACTTTGCGTCGTGCCCTTGTCAAAACAAATTGTTAACTAGGGTCTTGTTCTTGTTAGAACCTATTATTAATACGTACCCTTACAAAGATCTAGATTGGCACACTGGTCAACGATGTTGACCAGTGTGCCAGAGATGGTACAGGAGGAGCGACTGAGTGATCCCACTTAAACGCTCATACGCTCATCCTATTTGACTAAGCATTCTCCTCACTGGTTTGTTAACCGGAGTTAACGGAACGGTTACCGCGCCGTTAGGTGAGACAATAAGACAATCAGCGCATCACTGATAAGTCCTACTCTCCAAAAGTTTAGCATGGATGCGTTGACCATGACACATGTGAGGTCAGTCTGAGGGCTCAGTTTATAATTGCAATGACCAGAGTTCTACATAATATCAGAACTAGGTTAGATACTGCTGCTGAGCCATAACAAACGAATTATTCAGTCTATATTTATTGTTTAAAGCTGGCTGCCGGGAAGTTCACACGAAATATAACAACTGCTATCTGATATAAACTTTACCTAACCAGAGAGTGTACACGTACATGAGCTTATCCGCATTTGCACGTGTTAAAATTGGTGTAAGATTAGCACCGACATGGTTTAATTGTACACCTGCGTACCGAATAATCGAGAGAAAATGCAACCGTTTTTTGGTTATTTGCTAGTGAGACTATTTTCCATGTTTGTTTTCCGTTTGTTCAGTTTTGCTGTGAACACGTGACCTGAGTATAACAACCAACCTACTAATTCATGATGTTATCAGATGCACGTGATCGTTGCCCAGAATCAGGCATAAGTATCGATTATTTTTGCTCGGTTTAAACAGATCCTAATTAGTTAACCGCCAACCCGTGCTGATTATAATTCTCTGTTGTTCAAGTTTGATTAGCTTTACCTGATTTCTCAACGAATTTACAAATGTGAGTAAACAGATTGTCTTTTTGTGAACTATAATGTTGCGCGTGAAATGCACATGCCCACACAAGCGGCTCAGTTACTGCATGGGAAACTAATTACTTCAGTCTATATCGTTCCCTTTAGTATGTACCTCTCACTCAGTTCTTAGCTATCCGGCAGGTCAGAGTGAGATATTTTAAACCCTATACAACAATCATTAAAACTTTGGACAATATATTATGCCACGTGATAAGTTCGAGGAATACCACCTATGTTGTTATCATCATTTAGTTATACGCAAAAGTGTTTTGATCGCACAGGCCATCCCAATTGACATTTCCGGTCATGTGTTCGTGGGATGTGACTCAAAGGTTTTGGACAAAATCCGTCACCAGTTCTTCACTCATTAATAGGAGTAAAGTATAGGGTATTGTACATATTTTCATATTTCACCTTATTTTTATATATAGTCTACAGCACTTGTTCTTGTACAAAGTGAACACCACTTGTTTGAATTGATTCTGCTTAGCAATACACTTTTGGTGCGCGCGTCTCGTCTCCTTGGTGCTCCTGTTCGGCGTAGTTCGGGGTTGCCTATAGAGAGCTATTCGGCGGCTGCATTTCGAACTGACTAGTCGAGTTTATATCCTTGTATTGGGCTAGTCCCCTACAAACATTTTGGCACGCTGATGTAAATGCTATTCTCAACAGGATTTAATACGTTTACTCATACTGTTGATTCGTTTGCGCCCAGCCGACAAACTACACGACTTTTGCTTTGGTGTTTGTTGTCTCCGGAGACATTTCCACTCACGTTGATCTGCATTTTAGTCCAACCTTCAACGAGAGAAATAATCAAGAGATAAAACGATAAACCACCCATAAGTGAAAACCTGTCGGCTAACTTACTGCAAACTGCATCGTCAAGACTTTGCATGCATCCAAGAATGATTTTGGAGCAACTACTGTCTTGAAGATTTAGCACAGTTGATGCTTAAGCCTCGAATCCTAAATTCAGTCATAAGTGGTGTCTTCTTGGCTTAACCAAAAACAATCTTTCCAGCTGACTCTGCTTACAAATGGGGCAGCCACTTATGAAGAACTGATACGGCTGAAAGGCGCTAAGGTAAGCGGATCTGACTAGCCGTCGTTTCCCATTCACAGGGAAAGTAATGAGCTTTGTCGCAGTTACCAAATGGTTCTACCACTCGATATATCGGAGTGACAGTTTACAAATTAATAAAACAACGTTCAGCTTCCGTTCAGCTGTGTGTGTAATTCTTTATGGGATGTTGAAAATTCGCGCGATTGTTGCTCATTCAGATGGATACCTAAGTAAACATTATGTACCGAAGTCAATTTCCTCAAGTTGACATACTGTTCGCTGATGATGAGTTCTTCCGTCCGTTTTTTCATTCCGGAATAAACTTCCAGACAGTATTGAAAAGTTCACTTACGGTTTACTTACATTGCAAATGTCCAAAGAGAGAATAATTCATACACTGCTTTTCAAACACTATCTCCTCATCTAATACCCTCTTAGGTGAACCAGTTCACAACATTGGCTGGTCGATCAGGCTCGCATACTGTGTTGATCTTCAATCCTGTCCCAACCAGGATTTTGGTCCTATCAACTACAAGCGTGTCAGAAGAAACTGAGCACACTGGTCAGATCGCATACCATGCAACTGACTTCCTACGAATGCTTAACTAGCAAGACACATCCCTACTCTTATACAGGAGAAGTAGTTTTTGATTACAACAATACTGTCTTCTAAATATAGAACAAACGGATTAGATAAAATACTTCCAGGTAAAGGAAATCTCTATGGAGGAAATTATAATTGCAGTTTCTATTAACTGCTCCAAATGGTCAAAAACCTGTGTAGGTAATTCCTGAGCTTGATGTTATTGTCAATGCATCAGTGGCATAAATAAGAACTGTTATCCTTGCCTTAAATACTGTGCCCTCAGACCAGAAAACGCTTTCACTGTCAAACGAATTAAACACTAGTAGAGTTTCCCAATAGAAGGCTGTATTCTCCCGCTCGATAAGTCAGACTTTTTGGTCATTGACTCTGATTTGAATCGTCGGAATTGAAATCCGTCTATAGGACAATCCGTCGTAGAATAGCAGAAGTTATTTTTCTCTACAGATGGCAATAAAACTTCGTCTTTGTTGCAACCCCCGTCCGTAACTGGGAGTGACCGCGTGTATACAACGCAGGTACGGAATCGCACTGGTCTATTGCATTCTAGTCAATCAGTGATCATTATCAGTTTAAATAGAGTCTGTTTGAACACGTTTTAACTGTTCATTCAATTTCGTACTCCAGTTCTGTTTTCCTTGAACTTAAGAATGGCTACATATTTGCCATTGACTTCCTAAAAACAGAATAACTAGTAACCACTGACCCATTTATTTTAAGCCATCTCCAAAAAGTAGATCAGCAATACGTTCTGACAACTACTCGCACAAACCCGAGGCGTCCCTGGGAAGCAAACTGACAAGCCTATCATCGATATCCAACTGTACACCCTCGTTTATGACCGCTCTGCCAAGCGTTTCTATCTCAGAGTTTTCGCTAAGGCCGAACTTGGATGTTACGGGTAATCCGGGGTGGAGATATGGAACAATTGTCGTTCGAGTGAATCTCAGCAGTTCGTAGCTTATGCACTTTTGGTCCCAATGATTCGTCCGAAATTGTTGAATGCAAGTTAGGCAATGGTGGCATGTTCATTACATTGGCATAGGTCCTAAACAATAGTATTCAGGATGCGTGGATAGGGTGGGCAGTGACATTTGTCGAATTTTCAGGGCAACCCAAACATTCGTACATCATTAAACGCCAAACTTGATCAACTCGCGCAAGGACACAGGCGGTCGTGTGGTGTGGAGACACAATGCACTGACTGTAGAAATCATGTGAATCTAACGGTCTGCATGCTTCTGATTATCATATTTCACCAAGAACTTACAGATCGCATAGAAATCACTCTATTTATCTCAGTATTGGACAAAAACTGTTCACTCAAAAGTTAGTTACAAGTGGCATCATTTCGTTGAAGCCTGTCGTACGTTTCAACGCGAACACTCTGAATGTGATGATGTTGTCCCTTATGGTTGGCTTGTTACGTCACCTGCTTAGCAGTGATATACTCACAACTTCGGGCTGGTTAACTGGTGCCTGAAAAGACAGAAAAGGTCAGCAAACAACAATACTGAACAAATAGGCCCGGATTAATTCAGTTAAGATAGCCTACCGTACACCAGGATCAATATACACGTACTAGTATTGCTTATCATGAATGGATATAACCCAAAATAGCTGTGTAGATGCAGCTGAACTTGATTCCTCTAACATCTTGAGTAGGCGGGACTCGATAACTGGTAACTCTGTCGACACAACACCAACCGACAGGAACTAAACTGTAAGATGACTTGAGTACCATTCCGACGGACGATTATGAGGTTAAGCGAGTTTCATGGAGTGTAGCAAATTGTTATTCGCTTTTGACTTTGTGAAGAATTTTGTCCCTGACCTTGTGTTAATAAAACTGTATTTACATTTTCTGCCTCAATGGTCGTATTTCACTCTCTCTTGTAACCGGTCCCTGTGGTCTACAAGCTATAACTTTCTGACCATGTTTCTGCTTTTGTTAGCATACTTCTCAACAACACGAATATTAAATTCGTAGGTGTTATACCGCTTACCAAGTTTTGTTATCCGCCATGCTGACTGATTTGTACAAAATATGAAAATGGTCGCGATATTGCTGGCTAACGTTAAACAGTAGTAGATGTAATAGGTTGCCATTTATTCTTCAAAATGATGAACATTCAAGACTGTTTGGTGGGCCTATACCTAAACGAGTTGACAAATAACCAATGTTCCCTGTTCCCGTATGACTAGTTGATGAAAAGAAACAAAATTCTGGGCGCACTACGTTTTACCAAGATTGATACGATTATATATTTTGTCCGTTACCGTGTTCTTCAATGAACATCATGCAAAACCTCAGTTTGTTACAACCTATGTGTACGTGTAGACCGTCATCTTGACTTTCCTGATTTGTTATCTAGATACTTGTTCATTTTCGTCATTACACTTTTAACGCAAATGTAATGGTCCGGTGGGATTCCTCAAGGATGTGATCTAGTTTGCCATATATCTCCTCAGAACTCACGACGAATTGTCAACTAAGCTTTACTGCATATTTAAATTAGAACACTTTCAAAGATAGTACCAAACTTCATACTGTATGCGACTGATTGCTTAGACCCGGTTTCGTGAACCATTAATCGTCCTTTGCTTAGATCTAATTATATAGGGTTACAGCCATCTTAACTGATAAACTAGCAGTTCTCTTTTAACACGTTGACTTTTCACTATTGACTCTGTGCATTTTTAAGTGACATGTGAATTAATCTCATCACACCAGTGATCTTTTATTTGGCATAAATGCGTAAAGCGTAATCTTGTTGTAATTCAATATGAATTCAGTACGGTCATGTGATTAACAAAGTTTAGAAAAGAAA
>LOND01000003.1:215194-228497 GCA_014220965.1 Paragonimus kellicotti
TGAAGGTGACTTCAGAATACGATAACTTTATGTCATGTTGGTCTGACGGTGTTCAGCATATTCCAGTTAGCAACTTGTTTCAGGCATAAAATGGTATGATATGGGTAGAATATTATATCGATCGCGTTGCAAACGCTGAAGTGTATTCTCTTGTCGGTACCTTTAAAAAAATATTCTGGTCGGGCCGCGAGACGGGAAACAATAAATTTGTTTTTTCGTAAAACAGACGATTCACTGTTATTGCAAATTAAAGAAATGGCTCATATGATATCCGTTTGCGATGCAACTAGTGACCAATTGTTTGGATGTTGAAACAAAGCAAACCTTCAATAAACTGTTAAAAGAAACTCAATCATCGGTTGACATTAGCTTAATACAAATCAGTTGATTAAGTTATCCGGTTCATGAGTAATTGTATCAACTGATTCGGTCAATAGCACTGTGCTGTTGGAAGACGAACTCTCATTTCGCTCACTTCATTTGTGACTAACGGGAATCAGCAAGGAAACTTTGTAGTCAAAGCAGTGCACAACTAAGACACGCTAGTGGAAGCGTCGTTCCACAGTGTTTACCTACCTTGTCTGTTTCTGATAGGTTACCTGATCAGTTTGCCGTCGATTCCCACTGCTGTCCAAGTTGCGTATTCGACGGTTTGATTACGGAGTCATCCGTGGACTAGGCTGGCATATTACAATTTATCTGATCACTGTGAAGAATTTTTTTAATGAAAAGTAAGGGTCAGATTAAAACGGAATAGATCAAAAGATTGGTTTCTCGTCAGTCTGCTTGGACGGATATGAAATGCGTTTATCGTGACTACTCTAATGCTGTCCTATAATCGTTTACAAGAACAGTTACAAAACCAAAGTAGGAGATGACAATTGTCTAGAGATATAAGTGCCATGAAGACAATCGATCTTGCTGAATACAATACCGTGACATATAGTAAAGTACTGCCAGAATATGGCAAAACGTGCTGTAGATTTTTATTCAACAGAGTTAGCAAAATGGTAAAAGAAGACCTTGGATTTCTACGTTTCGAATATTGTGAATCACCTGTTTCAAGAGAATTTTGTAATCAGGTTTTGTTCATACCCTCTAAACTTATGATAAAAAGGGTCAAACACTTGAAAATGTTCTAGACTGAACGTCTGGTAACACACTTGATATATATGAAAATAACCATTTCAGCCAGCCACATTCGAAAAAAGAAGTCAGACGCGAATATTAGTCCTGTTGATCGTCGGTAGCATATATCTTTGTAACTATCTGGGTTTGAAGTCGGCCAACATTTTATGAACAATTATATTGCCCACTGCCATACTGGCCCCACCCTAAGCACAACCGAATTATCATAAATGCTCGCCCAGCCACATTTGTTTTTACGAACTTCCCTGGTTTCTCGACCAGTTCGATAAGCAACCCGGCACGCGTCCTGTTAGTAATGTGGATTGAAAGCTGTTTACTGTGACATCATTTGAGAAGTTCGTGTAACTTGATGCTATCAGTTTAACAACATAAGGTCACCCGGTAAAAACGAGCCTGAAGAAATATGTTCCCATCTATTGACCAACAGGAGGCAGTTAAGCTTGCGGGTATGGATTAAAGAGCTGGTAGTTTCTATCCACGTTTAAAGCACCCTGATCAAAAACATGCGTCTGAGTACAGCACCGCAATGTCATTCCCTTAGGAGAACCACACGTGCCAGATATCTCGCGCAAAAGTATGCCCCACAGATATCTTCGAATCGTGAAATGTTTCAGCAGAAACCGGGTGAGTGTGGGCACCTAGATTGCTCACAGTGTGTGAACAAGGTTGAGACGACAAAACTGAATGATGTTTAAACCGGGCTAGAAACCGCGGACTGTGGATAGGCGTTCGGGCAGTGGTAGTTTCGCTTCATCACTCACGACCATTTCATTAAAGTCTTGTATTCTGGTTTCATGTAACTCACACATTTACGGCCAGTGATAGTGTGCGAAATGAAATCATATCGTAGTTTTTGTTTTCTGATTAGTTTATTTAAATCGTAATTAAGATATTCATCGTGGAGGTTGCGGTCGGTGAAGATTCAGGAAGTTGCATGAGCCACTTTTCTCAGATGCTGAGTTTAAGTCCTCTGGGGTCAAAACCTGATTCGCACTCTGGTCTGTTGTTGCGTATCAGCATGAGCAGTATCATTGGTTTTGATCTTCCTACGACTTTTTTAGCTGGTGAATAAAGCAATAACACTTGGTGTATTGATATGTTGTACTTTCGGCGCTTGCTTGCATATATGCGATGCACTACGTCTTCAGGTGACGCATAGAGTTGTGTCAGTTTTCATCTTCGTGTCTTTACTTTTTGCTACTGTCTAATAACGTTATCACGAAATTCTGATTCAATCATATATGCGGTTAGATGTTTAAATTCATGAAAACACAATGCAATCTTTGAGCAATTAGAGGGCTGTCTATGGTGCCGTAATCCCAGTTGTAGTCAAAATAATTGTACTGATCGAATAAATTGATGGAACGAGGTGTAGCCGTTCATTAAAGTAGTCGTACATATAGCTATTTCACGGTAGCAAAGATACTTCAATGATATGATGTGAGTGATTCTACAATGGTGTACAGTAAAATTACCAGTTATCGACCTTGAGAACTTGAAGGATTTAACAATCCGCGGTCTCTGGTAGCGACATGGTAGGCGAAGATGGGCTGAACATTTGAAATAAAATCCGCAGTCCAGTTATGTTCTGCATGCAGCGAGTATTCAGTTGTGACCCGAAAGAAACATCCGAAATCAACTTGGTCTTCAGATAAAACAACAAAATTCACACGTGACCCCGATAGTCGCGCAGTAACCTTGAAAACGTTTGGGAAACATGTTCACATTGTCGATAGTATTAATCTGGTTAAAACCGTGCCACAAAGCTAGATTGAGTAATCAGTGTGTGGGATTGCAAAATACGCTGTTAAAACCATCGGTTGCTTTTGTAAACAAAACGGGTAGAACTTCCAATCTGATACTTTGCGTTTTTTTATTCAAACAAATTTCGTTTAATCTTCTCTTTTGTGGGTTAACTGGGTTAGGACGGGCATCCTTAGCTATTCATACTAAATTGTATGTAATTTACTGATAATATTTTCATCTGTTTTACGGAATTTTGGTCAACTAAAGAAATAACCTGAGAACTGAAGGTTTGTGCTCGAAGTTTCTTAAGTCCTTATTCGTGCATCGTGGGGGTCGGCGAATTTGCCACACAGCGGCACGAAACGTGAAGTTGCGTGAAACCCAGTTGGTCCTCATTTGTCACGTCAAATCGCGTAACTCTCACGTGTGAGCATGGTTTCGTTTGCTGATAATGTCCAGAAGTAAGTTCAAGGTCAGTTGTTGTTGTAAATCGCTTGTTAAATCCAACAGGCTAATTGCTGTTGAGAATCTGGGAGTGTACAACTCGTAATAAAATAATAGGAAAAGAAACTTTTTTAGATAAATCCGTTACAACAGAAGACAGAGTATTGGTTTCTTGCACAGTAATGCCCAAATTCCTTAATAAAATTATTATACTGCGTGTATCCATAACCAGGTCAAAAATGTTTACAACAAAATTGTGGTATGAACGTGTAAGTGTTGCTGCATACTTCAAGCTTGTGCAGTCATGGCATCAAACAACAGTCGCCAAGAACTGTATGCATCCAATTACGAAGAGTTACTCACTGAGGGTATATCGATCCACAAATAACTGGCACACAGTGAACAGAACTGTCGTTTTTATGCATGTCATGAAGCAGCAGCGTGACAAGGTTCAACGAAAAGAATTGTTTCCGTATTTGTGCGGATACACCTGTGTTTAAATAGATAACACCCTTGCTACACAGTTTAATGAGTACCACACCATTCAAAATAAATTGGACGCTCACGTGTTTTATCGGATGAAAACAAGCATCTCAACTTTCAATCGCAATTCATCGGAATATCGAGTGCCTAAGAAATAAAAAGAATGCTCTCTAGAAAGGTCTGATGTGAACTATGGAATTAGGTTTACAGTCAACACCCCAGTTAGTAAGTGGAAAGAAAGGGAAAGGGTTATTCTGTTAAGTTTAATGCAAATCAAAGATGGTTGTGTTATCTCGTTATTCAATCAGTAATGAGCAAGTTTAACTCTACTGTTCATTGATTGAACGGAAAGCGACTGCATAAGCGTTGATTCCAACGGAGGCAGAATTACTCCGTTTCACACCATAATGGCCTCAGTGAGAACATTTCGTTGTTTGGTAATTCATTTTATGATTTGAGCTCTCAATCTGAGCTACTCACCGTTGTATACTACGTGAAAAACTGGAAACTGCATTTTCAGTCAGTCTGTTACAGTTACTTACGTAAATGTATGACCTGGAGTAATGTTTTTTTTTCACACTACCTTTCAAACTTGTTGATAATCAGAATATTGTAAATTGTTCTGTCATGGATCTATTATGGTTTTTTATTCAAATGATTGAAATGAAATTACACCGACAGTCCATGTATGTTCTAATGTTGTGACTCCTGCAAGTCCAGGACATGGATGACATAGTTAACTTGAGCCTGTTGACTAACAATTAATTCCCTCACTTGGGGTGTATCTAGGACGCGCCGACATAAAATAAGGCACGGTGAAGAAAAGTTGAAGCATTGTAGAAAGTATGACTACTACACCTGTACAAATACTCTCGAGCCTATGACCGATCGCGTGGCTATCACTTAGATCACAAATGTTGTACATGGTCACTTAATGAGGCTGACTATCAACCAACTGAAGAAATTGAGGAAGGAGACATCCAAAGGAAGAATGTGGTAGTAATGGAAGTCTGAGCCGGAAGTTTTGATGTAAACTGTGAAACCGGTTCTAAAAGAAACTGCTTGGTTGATGTGTGAAAAACTTAAAAGAATCGGCATTTTATTCTCTGGTTCCTGAAAAGGCTCGGAAGCCATACTGGTAAATTCGGACGTGATACACCCTTATAGTTGGTGAAAAAAAACAGTACGAAAGAAACTAACACCTAAAATAACTCATAGTGTAAACTCCAAACGCAGTAAACAATGAACTTTCAGTGCTGACCTCTAGTGGGTTTCTAGCAGTTGGCTCGAATAAACCGGCACGTTTGGATGTACTACATATTGTAGTAGCTATAATAATCCGGCGTTATCTTTGCTATTCTCTCAGATAAGAAAAAGGCAATTGTCATTTTGCTTACGTAATTATAGTCACAAATACTGTTTTCAAAGAGGAAAATGTGGGAAATCGTTCACAGTCGTGTTCTTACCTCACTTAAAACCCTGTAATGATCATTGACACTACTAGTACACTGAAATATCAGAGGCTTCAGCTCTTTTGTCGAGTAGAATAGAAAGCTGAAATGAAAAAATAAATTAGAGATCTTGCTGCTTGGATTGTGCATGATAAACCTGTGTCCAATGATTTTCGTAAATGAATGAAACGAAAAGAAGGACCAATACATTATCATGATACCTCATGCGCTCAGCACACGCAAGGTCTTATTATCATCTTTGTATTAACAAAGAAACACACCGAACTCGCAAGGAAATACTTTTGTGTTTTCTGTTCGGTGAATTTTTGTTAGGACATTGTCAACCAAGCAGATTGACACACGCCAATGTTTATGAAGTTGGGTGAACTACTGACAGCGTTTTCACACTTTGGTGGTTCGAATTTTCAAATTTGTTTTCAAAAGAAATTTTAAGATACTTTTGGACAGAGATTGGACTCAGTAATCCGTATTTTTTATTATCATCTTACACAGGGGTATTTCTTGGTCAGTTGTGTCCAGCCAGTTTACAAGTTTGTCATTTGTGTCATTGACAGTATGTGTGCGACCAATATGCCACCCGGTGTTCATTAACTTGGGCTGAGCATTTGTAACCATTTGAGAGATAGACCTGTTCAGTCACGGCTTTGTCATTTCGCACAAAGGAGGGATTACTGTTATGAACCGCAAGACAAACGCTTCTACTGGGAATAAAAATGTTGACAATTTCATCTTACCCCAGCAGAAGCTTTAAGATTAAGGCCACGGCAGACTCTTACTTAAGCGGTTAGATGGTTAGCAGATCGGAAACAGAATCACTGGTAGCTCAAACGAATAAGGATCAGATTGGTTCCGTGCCATGGCAGGGTTCTACAATAATCTACCAGGAATTCGTTGTTACTGATATCTTTTGTTTTCTAACTAAGCAATGACTTGTACGGTGTCCAGGAAATCTACGTATTCTTTAAAACTACTTGAACTGTTCTCTGCACACAAGTGCACACAGTGAAACTCATGAGCGTGTGGTCAGAAGGTGTAGAAGCGCAAACGTTTCGATATCTGTTTAGAAGACGTAATAAAACCTTCTGCTTTAAGGCATTTTCCTCTATGCTACTTTCCACAACCCCCCTTTATAGAAGAGACAAGATAGGTTTTTTTTAACCCCAGCATGAAATTGATTAGATTGCTTACTAAAAAGTTCGGAAAGCTAAACTCCAGGACATTCACAGACATCTGGATAGCCACACAAACAACAAAATTAGATGCAGTAGATCAATTTGCAATGCTCAATGTCTCTCACAGCAGGACTATAGTCAGGGCAAGAAAGGTCGAGTCAACGGAGTGAGTTATGCACCTCGAGAAGTGAATTTTCAGACTTTCATACACAGGAAACTTTCAGCCGGTTACCGATAATTAACCAACGTTGCTTGAGCGACAAAACAATGATAACAAAATTAATTGTGTAGTCCACAAATTTCGAAAAATCCGTGTCAAGTGAAAAGAACTTATGGTTCAGATTTTTGGTCATTCTAATGCTAAAAAAAATTGCGGTTTATGTAGAACTCGAATCAGTTAACGTATATCAAAAGAGAAACAAGATCGGGTGTATGTAAGTGACTTATCATACGAGGAACTATTTGAAAATATAGCAGTACATATAAGGACATTTGAATAAAAATTGCGCCGTTGCGCAGAAGGACCCAGAGGTACTGGACACAAAGAAGCTCAAGTAGCGTCGCGTTACATAGATGAGTTTGGACTGACGTCATGAATGTTTTTCAACTAATTAGCAGTATAATGAAATAAGAAAAAAAACAAATTATTAAAAAACAATGGTTTTGAATGTTGTGGAACGATAACTTTTCGTTTACCCTCACCAGTCATAAATGTAAAACATGTAAGTTATGTCCATCGGTCAGACAATACTGACTAAACTAGCAAGCAGTCACACCAATTGTTGTATAACTAACACCACGGCAACCCGCCGGATTACGTCAGTCAGTTTTGATACATAACGCTGAGTGATAAGCTTAAGTGAGCATTGTTTCATCAAAAGCCAGTAACTTCATGTTCCGATTATACAACAGCATCTTTGATGAACTACCTGGATCAAACTGGTGACATGTAGTCATGACATGCTTGGTAGTCTATAACGGGATTCTAAGTAGCTAGTCCACTGAGTTGATGCTGGCACGAGATAAGTTATTTCAACCAGTTTGGTGTGTGTTCGGTCACTCATCATGGTAGCTGTTGATGTGTTCAGCCTATGAAAGCGCCATTGCGTCTACAAGTGAAACAGCATACATTGTGGGGGACAGAATAGCTAGATATACTGCGTTCGTAATTATGAAAATCTTGCCTTCCGATGGTTTACCTAAGTGCAATACGCAGCCTTGTATGTTTAGCCAAAACAGATTTTATCTTGTGTACGAGGTTGCTTGATAGAAGATTCACTCGGATTACAGAAAAAAATATCCTGCTTTTGGACAGTCGGGATTAGATCATTACTCTCGTTCTTCTCATTATTGATCTCAAGAAATTTGTCTTACTTGGCGTTTATTGTTCTATCCGAGAACAACACCCTGACGAAGTCAAGTTTATGCGCAACCGGAGCAAAGCTGAGGGATTGAAAATAGTGACTAGACCCCGTGTTGCATTGCAATGTATTGACCACTGTATCCTACCAACCTCATATATGATATTTCCTACAATTAAAGTTGTTAAATCGTGGTTTCAATTCAAATTTTGTGGAATAAACTTTATGAGGCACTCACAGAGTTATCCGTTCAACGAATCTTTTTCCAGGAGGCGTTTCCTCTTCATGTAAGATTAAACGCCTAGTGAATAAGCAGCGGAAACAAGAATGAAAAATAGTTAGGTTGATGTAGAGACAGAGCGTCTCTGTGACCATGATTTATCAGTTCTGGAACGTAATTTGTATTGACTAGTGATACGTGTGATGGGCACACACAACAAACGACTACACAGCACAAAGTTTCCTGCTCTTTTCCTAACACGTTTTCAAGGGTCAACAAATGTATATATCTATCATCGGACTAAACTCACTTAGTTTAAGCACCGATCACATGAAGACCTGTTTGTAAAAAATGAAATACACTTCCTTCGAACGATTTTTTTCAGTGTGTCTTTTTCAGCTTTTGATGAAGTGCTCACAGTTGTGTTGGCATAACTACAACAGGTGTGTTCGCTGCAAAGAAACATAGGAAACAGTCTCCTTCTTACGATGATTGAGATGGAGTTGTAATTAGTTGATTTTCGTCAGGGGGGGGGGGGGGGGGGGGGGGGGGGGGGGGGGGTGCCTGTTGCCAGTGCCTCTTGTTAACCTGTGTCACGTTGGATAGATAATATGGAACCAACAAGAAATTAAGAACTCATTGCAGAAAAGTTTAAATACGGTGAAATAGGTGCAAAATCCAAAAGAGTGTGATAGCTTTGGACTCATCTAAACTGCCTCAAAACAACAACGCTGGGTCGAGTGTCCGTTGGTAGGCGGAGCCCCGCGGGTAGTGGTGAGCTGCCGGACTCTCCGGGTAAGGAGAAGGAGGAAACAGGCAGTTAGATGAGTCCAAAGCTATCACACTCTTTTGGATTTTGCACCTATTTCACCGTATTTAAACTTTTCTGCAATGAGTTCTTAATTTCTTGTTGGTTCCATATTATCTATCCAACGTGACACAGGTTAACAAGAGGCACTGGAACAACATGACGAAAAGTCAACTAATACAACTCCATCTCAATCATCGTAAGAGGAGACTTGTTTCCTATGTTTCTTTGCAGCGAACACACCTGTTGTAGTTATGCCAACACAACTGTGAGCACTTCATCAAAAGCTGAAAAAGACACACTGAAAAAAATCGTTCGAAGGAAGTGTATTTCTTTTTTTTACAAACAGGTCTTCATGTGATCGGTGCTTAAACTAAGTGAGTTTAGTCCGATGATAGATATATACATTTGTTGACCCTTGAAAACGTGTTAGGAAAAGAGCAGGAAACTTGTGCTGTGTAGTCGTTTGTTGTGTGTGCCCATCACACGTATCACTAGTCAATACAAATTACGTTCCAGAACTGATAAATCATGGTCACAGAGACGCTCTGTCTCTACATCAACCTAACTATTTTTCATTCTTGTTTCCGCTGCTTATTCACTAGGCGTTTAATCTTACATGAAGAGGAAACGCCTCCTGGAAAAAGATTCGTTGAACGGATAACTCTGTGAGTGCCTCATAAAGTTTATTCCACAAAATTTGAATTGAAACCACGATTTAACAACTTTAATTGTAGGAAATATCATATATGAGGTTGGTAGGATACAGTGGTCAATACATTGCAATGCAACACGGGGTCTAGTCACTATTTTCAATCCCTCAGCTTTGCTCCGGTTGCGCATAAACTTGACTTCGTCAGGGTGTTGTTCTCGGATAGAACAATAAACGCCAAGTAAGACAAATTTCTTGAGATCAATAATGAGAAGAACGAGAGTAATGATCTAATCCCGACTGTCCAAAAGCAGGATATTTTTTTCTGTAATCCGAGTGAATCTTCTATCAAGCAACCTCGTACACAAGATAAAATCTGTTTTGGCTTAAACATACAAGGCTGCGTAGTTGCACTTAGGTAAACCATCGGAGGGCAAGATTTTCATAATTACGAACGCAGTATATCTAGCTATTCTGTCCCTCCACAATGTATGCTGTTTCACTTGTAGACGCAATGGCGCTTTCATAGGCTGAACACATCAACAGCTACCATGATGAGTGACCGAACACACACCAAACTGGTTGAAATAACTTATCTCGTGCCAGCATCAACTCAGTGGACTAGCTACTTAGAATCCCGTTATAGACTACCAAGCATGTCATGACTACATGTCACCAGTTTGATCCAGGTAGTTCATCAAAGATGCTGTTGTATAATCGGAACATGAAGTTACTGGCTTTTGATGAAACAATGCTCACTTAAGCTTATCACTCAGCGTTATGTATCAAAACTGACTGACGTAATCCGGCGGGTTGCCGTGGTGTTAGTTATACAACAATTGGTGTGACTGCTTGCTAGTTTAGTCAGTATTGTCTGACCGATGGACATAACTTACATGTTTTACATTTATGACTGGTGAGGGTAAACGAAAAGTTATCGTTCCACAACATTCAAACATGTAGTTATGTTTCTTTATCATTATGCGTGCTAATTAGTTTGAAAAACAGTTTCAATGACTGTCAGTCCACTCATCTATGTAACGCGACGCTACTTGAGCTTCTTTGTGTCCAGTACCTCTGGGTCCTTCTGCGCAACGGCGCAATTTTTATTCAAATGTCCTTATATGTACTGCTATATTTTCAAATAGTTCCTCGTATGATAAGTCACTTACATACACCCGATCTTGTTTCTCTTTTGATATACGTTAACTGATTCGAGTTCTACATAAACCGCAATTTTTTTAGCATTAGAATGACCAAAAATCTGAACCATAAGTTCTTTTCACTTGACACGGATTTTTCGAAATTTGTGGACTACACAATTAATTTTGTTATCATTGTTTTGTCGCTCAAGCAACGTTGGTTAATTATCGGTAACCGGCTGAAGTTTCCTGTGTATGAAAGTCTGAAAATTCACTTCTCGAGGTGCATAACTCACTCCGTTGACTCGACCTTTCTTGCCCTGACTATAGTCCTGCTGTGAGAGACATTGAGCATTGCAAATTGATCTACTGCATCTAATTTTGTTGTTTGTGTGGCTATCCAGATGTCTGTGAATGTCCTGGAGTTTAGCTTTCCGAACTTTTTAGTAAGCAATCTAATCAATTTCATGCTGGGGTTTAAAAAAAAACCTATCTTGGTCTCTTCTATAAAGGGGGGTTGTGGAAAGTAGCATAGAGGAAAATGCCTTAAAGCAGAAGGTTTTATTACGTCTTCTAAACAGATATCGAAACGTTTGCGCTTCTACACCTTCTGACCACACGCTCATGAGTTTCACTGTGTGCACTTGTGTGCAGAGAACAGTTCAAGTAGTTTTAAAGAATACGTAGATTTCCTGGACACCGTACAAGTCATTGCTTAGTTAGAAAACAAAAGATATCAGTAACAACGAATTCCTGGTAGATTATTGTAGAACCCTGCCATGGCACGGAACCAATCTGATCCTTATTCGTTTGAGCTACCAGTGATTCTGTTTCCGATCTGCTAACCATCTAACCGCTTAAGTAAGAGTCTGCCGTGGCCTTAATCTTAAAGCTTCTGCTGGGGTAAGATGAAATTGTCAACATTTTTATTCCCAGTAGAAGCGTTTGTCTTGCGGTTCATAACAGTAATCCCTCCTTTGTGCGAAATGACAAAGCCGTGACTGAACAGGTCTATCTCTCAAATGGTTACAAATGCTCAGCCCAAGTTAATGAACACCGGGTGGCATATTGGTCGCACACATACTGTCAATGACACAAATGACAAACTTGTAAACTGGCTGGACACAACTGACCAAGAAATACCCCTGTGTAAGATGATAATAAAAAATACGGATTACTGAGTCCAAAATCTCTGTCCAAAGTATCTTAAAATTTCTTTTGAACAAATTGAAATTCGGAACCCACAAAGTTGTGAAACGGTCAGTAGTTCAGCCAACTTCATAAGCATATGGGTTGTGTCAATCTGCTTTGTTGACAATTTCTAGCAAATAATTCAGAACAGAAAACACAAAAGTATTTCCTTGCGAGTTCGGTGTGTTTCTTTGTTAATACAAAGATGATAATAAGACCTTGCGTGTGCTGAGCGCATGAGGTATCATGATAATGTATGGTCCTTCTTTCTGTTTTCATCAATCTTAGCGAAATCCATTTGGACACAGGTTTATCATGCACAATCCAAGCAGCAAGATCTCTAATTTATTTTTTCATTTCAGCTTTCTATTCTACTCGACAAAAGAGCTGAAGCCTCTGATATTTCAGTGTACTAGTAGTGTCAATGATCATTACAGGGTTTTAAGTGAGGTAAGAACACGACTGTTGAACATTCCCACATTTTCGCTCTTTGAAACAGTATTTGTGACTATAATACGTAAGCGAAATGACAATTGCTTTTTGTCTTATCTGAGAGAATAAAGATAACGCCGCTTATTATGAGCTTACTACAATATTGTAGTACATCCAAACGTGCCGGTTTATTCGAGCCAACTGCTAGAAACCCACTAGAGGTCAGCACTGAAAGTTCATTGTTTACTGCGTTTGGAGTTTACACTATGAGTTATTTTAGGTGTTAGTTTCTTTCGTACTGTTTTTTTTCACCAACTATAAGGGTGTATCACGTCCGAATTTACCAGTATGGCTTCCGAGCCCTTTCAGGAACCAGAGAATAAAATGCCGATTCTTTTAAGTTTTTCACACATCAACCAAGTAGTTTCTTTTAGAACCGGTTTCACAGTTTACATCAAAACTTCCGGCTCAAGAGTTCATTTTACTACACTGTTCCTTTTGGATGTCTCCTTTCCTCAATTACTTTTCAAGTTTGGGTTTGATGCTCATTAAGTGACCATGTACAACATTTGTGATCTAAGTGATAGCCACGCGATCGGTCATAGGCTCGAGAGTATTTGTACAGGTGTAGTAGTCATACTTTCTACAATGGCTTCAACTTTTCTCACCGTGGCTTATTGATTGCCGGCCTACAATACCCAGTGAGGGGAGTTAATTGTTAGTCAACAGGCACAAGTTAACTATGTCATCCATGTCCTGGACTTGCAGGAGTCACAACATTAGAACATACATGGACTGTCGGTGTAATTTCATTTCAATCATTTGAATAAAAAACCATAATAGATCCATGACAGAACAATTTACAATATTCTGATTATCAACAAGTTTGAAAGGTAGTGTGTGAAAAAAAACATTACTCCAGGTCATACATTTACGTAAGTAACTGTAACAGACTGACTGAAAATGCAGTTTCCAGTTTTTTCACGTAGTATACAACGGTGAGTAGCTTCAGATTGAGAGCTCAATCGTGA
>LOND01000003.1:231686-251483 GCA_014220965.1 Paragonimus kellicotti
GGTTGAAATAACTCATCTCGTGCCAGCATCAACTCAGTGGACTAGCTGCTCACAATCCCGTTATAGACTACCAAGCAAGTCATGACTACATGTCACCAGTTTGATCCATCTAGCTCATCAAAGATGCTGTTGCATAATCGGAACATGGAGTTACTGGCTTTTAATGAAACAATGCTCACTTAAGCTTATCACTCAGCGTTATGTATCAAAACTGACTGACGTAATCCGGCGGGTTGCCGTGGTGTTAGTTATACAACAATTGGTGTGACTGCTTGCTAGTTTAGTCAGTATTGTCTGACCGATGGACATAACTTACATGTTTTACATTTATGACTGGTGAGGGTAAACGAAAAGTTATCGTTCCACAACATTCAAACATGTAGTTATGTTTCTTTATCATTATGCGTGCTAATTAGTTTGAAAAACAGTTTCAATGACTGTCAGTCCACTCATCTATGTAACGCGACGCTACTTGAGCTTCTTTGTGTCCAGTACCTCTGGGTCCTTCTGCGCAACGGCGCAATTTTTATTCAAATGTCCTTATATGTACTGCTATATTTTCAAATAGTTCCTCGTATGATAAGTCACTTACATACACCCGATCTTGTTTCTCTTTTGATATACGTTAACTGATTCGAGTTCTACATAAACCGCAATTTTTTTTAGCATTAGAATGACCAAAAATCTGAACCATAAGTTCTTTTCACTTGACACGGATTTTTCGAAATTTGTGGACTACACAATTAATTTTGTTATCATTGTTTTGTCGCTCAAGCAACGTTGGTTAATTATCGGTAACCGGCTGAAGTTTCCTGTGTATGAAAGTCTGAAAATTCACTTCTCGAGGTGCATAACTCACTCCGTTGACTCGACCTTTCTTGCCCTGACTATAGTCCTGCTGTGAGAGACATTGAGCATTGCAAATTGATCTACTGCATCTAATTTTGTTGTTTGTGTGGCTATCCAGATGTCTGTGAATGTCCTGGAGTTTAGCTTTCCGAACTTTTTAGTAAGCAATCTAATCAATTTCATGCTGGGGTTAAAAAAAACCTATCTTGTCTCTTCTATAAAGGGGGGTTGTGGAAAGTAGCATAGAGGAAAATGCCTTAAAGCAGAAGGTTTTATTACGTCTTCTAAACAGATATCGAAACGTTTGCGCTTCTACACCTTCTGACCACACGCTCATGAGTTTCACTGTGTGCACTTGTGTGCAGAGAACAGTTCAAGTAGTTTTAAAGAATACGTAGATTTCCTGGACACCGTACAAGTCATTGCTTAGTTAGAAAACAAAAGATATCAGCAACAACGAATTCCTGGTAGATTATTGTAGAACCCTGCCATGGCACGGAACCAATCTGATCCTTATTCGTTTGAGCTACCAGTGATTCTGTTTCCGATCTGCTAACCATCTAACCGCTTAAGTAAGAGTCTGCCGTGGCCTTAATCTTAAAGCTTCTGCTGGGGTAAGATGAAATTGTCAACATTTTTATTCCCAGTAGAAGCGTTTGTCTTGCGGTTCATAACAGTAATCCCTCCTTTGTGCGAAATGACAAAGCCGTGACTGAACAGGTCTATCTCTCAAATGGTTACAAATGCTCAGCCCAAGTTAATGAACACCGGGTGGCATATTGGTCGCACACATACTGTCAATGACACAAATGACAAACTTGTAAACTGGCTGGACACAACTGACCAAGAAATACCCCTGTGTAAGATGATAATAAAAAATACGGATTACTGAGTCCAATCTCTGTCCAAAGTATCTTAAAATTTCTTTTGAACAAATTGAAATTCGGAACCCACAAAGTTGTGAAACGGTCAGTAGTTCAGCCAACTTCATAAGCATATGGGTTGTGTCAATCTGCTTTGTTGACAATTTCTACAAAAATTCACCGAGCAGAAAACACAAAAGTATTTCCTTGTGAGTTCGGTGTGTTTCTTTGTTAATACAAAGATGATAATAAGACCTTGCGTGTGCTGAGCGCATGAGGTATCATGATAATGTATGGTCCTTCTTTTCTGTTTCATCATTTTACGAAATCGTTTGGACACAGGTTTATCATGCACAATCCAAGCAGCAAGATCTCTAATTTATTTTTTCATTTCAGCTTTCTATTCTACTCGACAAAAGAGCTGAAGCCTCTGATATTTCAGTGTACTAGTAGTGTCAATGATCATTACAGGGTTTTAAGTGAGGTAAGAACACGACTGTTGAACATTCCCAAATTTTCGCTCTTTGAAACAGTGTTTGTGACTATAATACGTAAGCGAAATGACAATTGCTTTTTGTCTTATCTGAGAGAATAGAAAAGATAACGCCCATTATTATGATGTACTACAATATGTAGTACATCCAAACGTGCCGGTTTATTCGAGCCAACTGCTAGAAACCCACTAGAGGTCAGCACTGAAAGTTCATTGTTTACTGCGTTTGGAGTTTACACTATGAGTTATTTTAGGTGTTAGTTTCTTTCGTACTGTTTTTTTTCACCAACTATAAGGGTGTATCACGTCCGAATTTACCAGTATGGCTTCCGAGCCCTTTCAGGAACCAGAGAATAAAATGCCGATTCTTTTAAGTTTTTCACACATCAACCAAGTAGTTTCTTTTAGAACCGGTTTCACAGTTTACATCAAAACTTCCGGCTCAAGAGTTTATTTTACTACACTGTTCCTTTTGGATGTCTCCTTTCCTCAACTCTTTCAGTTTGGTTTGATGCTCATTAAGTGACCATGTACAACATTTGTGATCTAAGTGATAGCCACGCGATCGGTCATAGGCTCGAGAGTATTTGTACAGGTGTAGTAGTCATACTTTCTACAATGGCTTCAAGTTTTCTTACCGTGGCTTATTGATTGCCGGCTTACGATACCCAGTGAGGGGAGTTAATTGTTAGTCAACAGGCACAAGTTAACTATGTCATCCATGTCCTGGACTTGCAGGAGTCACAACATTAGAACATACATGGACTGTCGGTGTAATTTCATTTCAATCATTTGAATAAAAAACCATAATAGATCCATGACAGAACAATTTACAATATTCTGATTATCAACAAGTTTGAAAGGTAGTGTGAAAAAAAACATTACTCCAGGTCATACATTTACGTAAGTAACTGTAACAGACTGACTGAAAATGCAGTTTCCAGTTTTTTCACGTAGTATACAACGGTGAGTAGTTCAGATTGAGAGCTCAATCGTGAACTGAATTACAATCAACGAATGGTTCTCACTGAGGCCATTATGGTGTGAAACGGAGTAATTCTGCCTCCGTTGGAATCAACGCTTATGCAGTCGCTTTCCGTTCAATCAATGAACAGTAGAGTTAAACTTGCTCATTACTGATTGAATAACGAGATAACACAACCATCTTTGGATTTGGCATTAACTTAACAGAATAACCCTTTCCCTTTCTTTCCACTTACTAACTGGGGTGTTGACTGTAAACCTAATTCCATAGTTCACATCAGACCTTTCTAGAGAGCATTCTTTTTATTTCTTAGGCACTCGATATTCCGATGAATTGCGATTGAAAGTTGAGATGCTTGTTTTCATCCGATAAAACACGTGAGCGTCCAATTTATTTTGAATGGTGTGGTACTCATTAAACTGTGTAGCAAGGGTGTTATCTCTTTAAACACAGGTGTATTCCGCACAAATACGGAAACAATTCTTTTCGTTGAACCTTGTCACGCTGCTGCTTCATGACATGCATAAAAACGACAGTTCTGTTCACTGTGTGCCAGTTATTTGTGGATCGATATACCCTCAGTGAGTAACTCTTCGTAATTGGATGCATACAGTTCTTGGCGACTGTTGTTTTGATGCCACTGACTTGCAGAAGCTTGAAGTATGCAGCACACTTAATGTTCATACAATTTTGTTGTAAACATTTTTGACCTGGTTATGGATACACGCAGTATAATAATTTTATTAAGGAATTTGGGCATTACTGTGCAAGAAACCAATACTCTGTCTTCTGTTGTAACGGATTTATCTAAAAAAGTTTCTTTTCCTATTATTTTATTACGAGTTGTACACTCCCAGATTCTCAACAGCAATTAGCCTGTTGGATTTAACAAGCGATTTACAACAACAACTGACCTTGAACTTACTTCTGGACATTATCAGCAAACGAAACCATGCTCACACGTGAGAGTTACGCGATTTGACGTGACAAATGAGGACCAACTGGGTTTCACGTAACTTCACGTTTCGTGTGCGCTGTGTGGCAAATTTCGCGACCCCACGATGGCACGATAAGTTGATTAGAAACTTGCGTCAAAACTTCAGTTCTCAGGTTATTTCTTTAGTTGACCAAAATTCCGTAAAACAGATGAAAATATTATCAGTAAATTACATACAATTTAGTATGAATAGCTAAGGATGCCCGTCCTAACCAGTTAACCCACAAAGAGATTAAACGAAATTTGTTTGAATAAAAAAACGCAAAGTATCAGATTGGAAGTTCTACCCGTTTTGTTTACAAAAGCAACCGATGGTTTTAACAGCGTATTTTGCAATCCCACACACTGATTACTCAATCTAGCTTTGTGGCACGGTTTTAACCAGATTAATACTATCGACAATGTGAACATGTTTCCCAAACGTTTTCAAGGTTACTGCGCGACTATCGGGGTCACGTGTGAATTTTGTTGTTTTATCTTAAGACCAAGTTGATTTCGGATGGTTTCTTTCGGGTCACAACTGAATTACTCGCTGGCCATGAACATAACTGGACTGCGGATTTTATTTTCAAATGTTCAGCCATCTTCGCCTACCAGTGTCGTCTTACCAGAGCCCGCGGATTGTTACTTTAGTTCAAGGTCGATAACTGGTAATTTTACTGTACACCATTGTAGAATCACTCACATCATATCATTGAAGTATCTTTGCTACCGTGAAATAGCTATATGTACGACTACTTTAATGAACGGCTACACCTCGTTCCATCAATTTATTCGATCAGTACAATTATTTTGACTACAACTGGGATTACGGCACCATAGACAGCCCTCTAATTGCTCAAGATTGCATCTGTGTTTTATGAAGTTAACATCTAACCATATATTGCGAACCAGAATTTCGTATAACCGTTATTTAGACAGTGCAAAAGTAAAGACACGAAGATGGAAACTGACACAACTTCTATGGCGTCGACCTGAAGACGTATGCATCCGCAGTTATGAGAGCGCTGGTAAAGATATCTACACCAAGTGTGTGATGTCTGTTATTCACCAGTAAAAAAGTCGTAGGAAGAGAACCAATGTCTGTCATGCTGATACGCAACAACAGACCAGAGTGCGAATCAGGTTTTGACCCCAGAGGACTTAAACTCAGCATCTGAGAAAAGTGGCTCATGCAACTTCCTGAATCTTCACCGACCGCAACCTCCACGATGAATATCTTAATTACGATTTAAATAAACTAATCAGAAAACAAAAACTACGATATGATTTCATTTCGCACACTATCACTGGCCGTAAATGTGTGAGTTACATGAAACCAGAATACAAGACTTAAATGAAATGGTCGTGAGTGATGAAGCGAAACTACCACTGCGACGCCTATCCACAGCTCCTCGGTTCTAGCTCCCGGTTTGAACATCATTCAGGTTTATATAATTTTCTGCCGCTTCACTGGTAGGCGCTTATGCTAAGTGTCCACGAAATATTATCTGAACCCCTTTTGGAACATCGCTGGATGTCTACTAATTTCTGGGTCAACCAAGAATGACTTGAGCTCATGTGAACTGGAAGTGCAACACCTAAGGAAATTATTTGGGGAACTAATTGGTTATTTCTCTGTGTGTATTTTGCTTATCATCTCTTTGTTAATTGTCTTTCTGTCACCCTTCTTGACAGACTGTGGCTTACAAGTTCGACGTTCTTCTGCTGGATTTGCGTAACAGAGTATGCGCAAACATGACAAAACAGTGTGGGACGATGGCGTTTCTAAATCATGGGAACTCTGCGATATAATGATACATGAATAGGCGGAGAATTCTGAAAGTAATTTAGTCATAAGTAATTTGATAATCACCTCACTAACATGATCAGGAAAACCGTTTTTAGAGGTTAACCATCGGGACACTTTTCGATTCGAAACCGCACGTAGATTTTGATTGGAAACTCTTAGGTTCAACGGTTTTTACTTTGGGACTCAACGCGGTTGTCCGTCTATAGACATCGCCAGTTGGACTGCATCAAAATTAAAAGAATTTTGCACTTCCCGTGTGGCTGTTAATAAGGTATAAATTAACAGAGATTTAAAGTCGCCTCATATTAGTTCGAGGACCTCTGTAATAAACCATCCTCGGTGGGAAGTATAGATTCATTAGTTAGCAAGATATTCATAGGTAGTCTTCTCGAAGCATTCTATCTAAAACATGTGCTTCTGTTCGATGGCATCAGTCTTCTCAGTGAGATCTCAACCGACCATCTTCAGTCTTTGAAGTGAGATAATCTGGCCATCCAAACAAAATAGTATGCCCCACAGGCAAAACCAAGAAAATAAAACCACGTTTCGTTCATTCGGACGAAAATGGACACACTGGTTCCGTAAGTTATGTTGCGAGTGACAGCTGAGATATGTCTAGGTGATATTGTAGGACTTTATGTGCCACATTAAATTCGTCGCAGAACCCTTGAAATCATGTTTTTGGTTGCAATCTGGTGATCGGCTAGCGTTCGCCGATGGGTTGTCATGTTAATGATTGGTTTCGGTGACGAACGAGACGTTTCTAACGTCAATCCCTGGAAGTTCTGGAAGGTAGGAACTACCGTCACTTACAGAAACTCTACAGTCACCATTACTGTAAATTCCGCTTGTCATCCATATTTAGAGAGTGTCATGTTAAACCATAGAATCTGATGGTATGTATCGGTACATTCAGCTTTCAGAAAGAACTTAACAATCAGTAGGCAAAACGGTTGATTTTCTCAACCTATGACACTGGTTCAGGAAACAAAAATCCGTGCCTCCCATTCCTCTACTAAATAGACACAAATTCGGCTATATTCAGCACCACGGTCCGTTGAATAACTATCTAACGTTTTATTTGTACAAATGGACCCGACGTTACTTGTGAAGTTTAGATTGTAAAAGTTCGTTCACAGACAACCTAACTTGGTGGATTTCTATGAAAGTTATGGATTGGAAGAGATTGGAACTTGTCATGCACATCTAATTCAGTGCATGACGGTTTAAAAGAATCACTGATAAAGAAAGCACTGGGTTCATTGATACTGGTGCTGAAAATTAGCAGACAGATGCCAGAAAACCCAATAGCAACGTAATGAGTTAACTGATTGCCAGAAAATAAAACTAACAACAAGCTGGCACTCCCTGACATGTAACAATCAACAGCAGTTGTATAAAATCAATGGCTGCTTCACTCTACTAATATGTTTCAGACAGCCGGAACACAGGTAGACTTAACACACGGTGCACATAAACACACAATAACTGTCTATCCTTATTCGCACCTAGGATCGTCACGTGGTGACCTCAGGTGAACCGTGAACCCATACATCCTATTGGTAGCCTGTCTACACACCGCAGTTAAACCATCAAACACGTGCCAGTTGATGACTGCCTCATTTGAAGCTTGTACATTGTAAATTTTCTGATTTAAATCGCTTGATAAAGGCTCTCCGAGAGGGTCGAAACGTTGCGAAACCGATAACTCTGGTTTTTAACTCGTTGTGGCTTAACCAAGGAATTACTTAATAATGAGCATCAGCACAACGCACAATATGTTTCTCATAGGCCGTTCTGTTCACGACGCGGAAATACTAGACTCATATTGACTTCCTGATTTTACACGTCATATCTGAACTCGTAATCTGTAACTTACAAATCTGTTACAACAGATTTTGATGAGATGTTCTAGAATGAGTACCAATATAACCATGCGTTGATGGCACATTCAAATCAATCGAAACTTTTCATAGTGTAGCTTCACTGTGTGAATGTGGAAAGATGACAACAGATCTTGTGATGGTTCCACCCAGTAATTGTGATCGTGGCACACGGGTTAAAATAATGTCTGTACAAAGTAAAACTGTGTATTGAAACTGCCGTCAGAAAATTAATAACCATTATAATCCGTATATTTTCATTACAGTTAGTTCGCAAGGAACATATATGAACGTGATTTTGATTTGTTGAAACTAGCAGTGTGGACGCAAGAGACAGACGACCTAAGAAAACTATGGCGGAGCATATATTGCTATCTATCTGCAAGTGCTTATCAGAGATATGTTGAATCTCTAAAATTGAACATCACGAAGAATGTACAGTATACAAGGATCAGCGTTTAGAAGTTACCTGATCAACAGCAATACCCAAAATTTTTTGGAATAAAATTTGACTCTGTCAAGTATATTAATGAAAGTAATGTAAAACATATCTCCAGAGATGATCCATCAAACTTTCAGATATTCGTATTTTTAGCAGGTGAAAGACAATTACGTCGGTGAGTCTCAATTACACACTACTAATAAGTAATGCAGAAATTTATGAACAGTTGGCAGATAACCATAACCGATATTTATTAATCGAAAAGTCTATTGATTCAACATTGTGGTCAGTTCAGAAATGTGGAGGTGGACATCAGAATGAATTTGAACTAACAGAATCAGGGTAAGATCGTGTGCATGGAAACGAATGTTTGTACTGCAATCTAACGAGAGATGGGAATATGAATAAGCACAGTGAATCGTTCAAGATCGAAACAATGCTGAACTCTGTATCCGAATGAGAAGCGATAAACTCATTGATTTGTTTAATGAACATTTTACCACTAGGAGATAAGGGTTTCAAGGATTGAAGAAAAATCGAAAAACCTTTCAACAGAATACTGGATAAAATAACACGTAATCCGTGCGTCAATGCGGAAGCACATGTACACTTGATGAAACGATCGACTACGGTTATGTGAAATGAAAACATATTCTAAACGCCCTAAATAAAATGAGAGCTGTTCGATTGCTGTGACGGCATCATTTATATAAATCGGCTATGCTATATTGTTACACAATGATCTTTCGGTATTTACCAGAAGCCGATTTAGATAGGAGTTCATGTTTTATAGGACGAGGAGTGGAAATACATGGTAAAGATTAATCTCGCTTCATATGCATAAAAAATACACCAACAGTTGTTTACTTCAACAGACAGATTACGTGATACGCCCTAACTTGCCAGTTTGCTTGAAACTGTCCAGCAGAGTGGGAGAAGAATGTTACTCTGATTATTTGACGCTTAGCGACATATGTGCATATTTGATTACAAAGTGTGATCATGAATTAAAATGGCTACTGTATGTAGTGTAAACAAGAACGAGAAGAGGGCTACATTCTGAGAAAACGAGAGTCAGTGGTGAATGACGAGGAAACTTGCCAACTCAACTAGGCCAATTCGTCATGGTTAAATGATCGCGTGAAAGAGTTGAGAATTCAGTGTCCAATTCCTTCAGAAATTGCAGTATTGTCTTTTTAAAACTGTTTCTAAAAGTATCTCTTCAGTGTGATAAAGTGTTCAACAAATCAATATTTTCCGTCAGCTGACGATAGAAGAGAAGTAATTAGACAAACAGAAGTAACATGGATTGATTTTAGCTGATGATAGTCGAATTTCCTGGAGTCCGTGAGTTTCACTTGGTTTCAAGAGACTCGTCTCCTAACGAAGCAGCCAGGACGAATCATACCACATCGACTGATCGATCCGGCTTCGGATGGGTTTATCTGTATTATCTCAATTGATTAAACTGCAGTCGTGCGACTAAAAGCCTGTACGTTATCTGAACTGTTTTTTCACGTTTACTTTTTGATGCCCCTGTAACGTGATTCGTTCTAACGCCTTGACTGCCATATATGATCGTCTCGTTTGATTTGCTGACGTCTTGTCGGCCATGTATGGTAATCATTTCGCCCTATAAATTAGAGCCTCTGTGGCCTAATTCTGACTCGTTCTTCCAATAAACGGTGTTGCCGCGTCTCTTCTCTTTCTCGGTTTTGGGTCAAGCGATTGAGCGCGTAACCAAAAAGGACTATCCAAAACTTGGATTCCCTGAAGTAATCCCCGAGTCTCGTATATATGTTTTCTGAAAACGATGCGCCATAACTATGTCTATTGATCGGAATGACATGGCTACAGTTAAATAGGATATTCCCTTAATGTGTCAAATGTCAAACAGGTGCAGCCTCCACATTCGTGACAGCAAGAAAGGGCAGTCTGATTTTTAAACTTCGATCTTATATTCATTAATTAGTTTACGTATGACGATGCTGCTTACCATTAGAAATAAACCGTAACTGTTAACCAAGTTTCCGGCTGTTTTTTCTACCAAGCGAAAATTGGCCTTACGAATAATTCAACGAAACCTGTGGCGAGAATTTCAACTCAGCGGAAATCGGTTTTCCGACAACTTTCAGTGTTTCAGCTGTGTTGGAGATCGGTCAAAATTTTGCTGCTTGTATTCAGGAGATGTTATGACATATGTCACCGTTCACCAGACAGAAATTGCTGTACAGAACAATGGGTAAATAACCCGGTCACAATTTTGAGTGAAATTTAAGCACAGCTCTTAAGAATAACTGATGATAGGCCATCAGGTCGGCTTAGTTTTCTGGACATCGAACGGTTGAGTTCTTACGAAACAGCTGAACTCTTAATGAAAGTATGTGTATCGGAGGAAATGAAGAGTCATTGGGAGTTTAAATACTAGTTTACTGTTCTGCTGGAACCATCGTTGGGGCTTTCAAGGTCGACCACAGTTTCTTGACGGATTTCAATTCACTGAACTTTTTCATGATGCCACAGATCTCGCAGTAACTTCTATCGCACTTCATGGTTTTAAGGCGATTCAGTTAGCATTTAACAGACGTTATATTGCGTTTCATTGTTTATCATTGCATACGTTTAGTTTGCACTGCTTTTCACCTACTTCGTCTTTTAATGATGCTTCGCAACCCTCAGAGCGGAGTTTTCGAGTAAGTACTTTCGTGCTATATGATGGTCACATGGACGCGTTCGAGGCATTACATTGTGATGTGGAACTCTTTACGTCAAAACGATCGTTACTGAGTGCCAGAAGTGATTCAGGAAAGCCTGTTTGAACATGTGCTGTAGAATGTGTTTATCTTCACTTTTAACCTAGCAGCAGCAGCAGCAACAGTCAGTTGCCTCTAATATGTAAGTAACTTACATACAAAAACCAATTTAGTAAAACCTTATAAACTATACAAAAGTTTGTTCGTACCATCTAGAACAACATTAATTTGAGTTTTCTTATTTTGTAAATCAATTTGTTTGTTAAGCAAACCTGTCATTCTGTCAAATAGGTTCCGGATTTCCATTTTCCAAAAGATAGGCGACATCTGAATGAAACACAATAATTAAACAAGCTCATCGCCAAGACAGTTGTAAACAAAAAGATTGGATTGTGCAAACTGGCTTTGATTTTTTGTGTTCATTGCACTGCATCTGCTATGCTATCAATCTGATGGGATATTAATAGATATGGTTATGTAAATTTTTGTGTCACTTTCGCATCAATGTAAGTTGTATAAATCATTCATTATTCCTCAGTTTTGTGTTCCAGCTTGACAACAGGCTATTGATTTACAGACAAAAGATTTTGGTGTCTTTCAGAAAACGATTGCAATCAATTTCATAGTAAGTGTTAAAAAGAACTGGTTGGTAAAATGTATGTGATTATTGGAGTTGCAAAAAACTGATCTGTTAATTAATCGAGACAATTGCATAAACTATCATAAATCTGCCATGTATAGCCAACAGAAAGTTACCTAGTTTATAGAAAACATGGTAAATTAATATATGAGTTCATAGAGTTGAACAAACGCGTAAAAATCGCTTATTCGTGCTTTCATATCACTTTGGTGATCGAGTGAAACTATTGCGCTACACAGACAACTAAATTGGGAGTTGCGTTACACTTTAATATTAGACACTGAAACATACACACGCCGACAGTATTCTGTCTGATTTATACACCTGGTGACCCTTGAGATCGAATTAGAAAACAGGGTCAAAGTAAGCTTTAATAGTGAAGTTTTTCTCTCTTGTATGTAGCACAGATATGTATACATTATGACTGTATATTGTAAGGCTGCCAACAAGTTTGCGAATGAATCCGTGTTGTCACAATGGTCTTGGTTGCATCTGATTTGCGTATCCTGGACAAGAAGACAACTGAGAGCCTTCGGTGTATTTGCACCTCATTTGTTTATCGGTGCTGTTTAATCAACTGCAATACAAACCTATTATCGTGTAGTTACTTTCTTGTATGCCCATCAAATTCCCGACCGGGTGTGTTTCTACAATACAACAGTACATGCTTGCATTAGGTAGCCAACCACTCACCTAGGCCGAGAGCCTATTCAAGAAAATGTGCTACTCTTAATTTAGCTGGTTATTTGGATTGCATTTCCAATGCACCATCAGTATATATCAACATCATTTCTATATGTCTGCGAATTTTCAATCGAACATACTAGCCCGCTATGAGGACTAGCGAGGTGCAACAGCACAGGCACTAGACCGACATGCAATACAGGTCAGCCTCACTTAAATAATACCATATTTGAAGACCCATATTATGTTAGCACACAGCAGGGCCCAACTGACAAGGTTTCGACGAATTTTAAACACTGTCATATTCCGTATGCGATTGTCAGATTAATGACAGCACAGTAACTATAAAAGCAGTAGCCAGAGTGAGTAATGAAATCGGACAGCACTACTTGCCAATTGCATGCCTCCTATCATTTACGTAGTCATTGTTTGGAAACCCAAGTTCGACTGGCTGCTGATCATGAGAGTTTGCATCTGCACAAACTACTAAACGTAGAGGTCAAATTTGTGCGGTTGGCTAGAAATGTCTTCAGCTACGGTCCACATTCGGAATCTCGCCATATTCTCCACCTGCCATACAGCTTACCACCAGGCTTGATATCATAATCCCAGTCAGGTGAGAAACACTGTTTGAGCCGTTTTTTTAGAACAACACATGCTCTTCCAATGAGGTCTTATGAGCCTTTCACAGAACAAGTTAAATTTCGACCCATCAGACCAGCAATTATTCTTCGAATAGGCATAATACCCCAGAAGTCGATAGGCAAACACTCGACGAAATCAAGCCTTTTGTTCAAGGTCATTCTAGCATTTAGTTAACTGTATTTTGACATTTAAATAACGATCGTCCAACTATTCAATAACAATCGTCGATACCTCCTTAAATCCCGTTTTCGCTCACGATCCTAAAAATAGCAGTGTAACCGCCGGGTACAAGGAAGCCCAGTTCAGCAACAATTCAATCTCTTCTTGTGTTAGAATTTTGCCCTTGTCTTTGTGAGTTCGCGCTTCGTGACTGCTGCAACTCACTTGAAGATCGCTGGTAGGCTGCAATGAAATTTACTCTGCTCAGAAGAGCAACCGTTCCCCAGTCTTTGCTATTTTTGAACGGTTTGCCAATACATCAGTGGGTTTCCGAATTGATGCTAGCGCATTTGTGTCTGTCAGCCGTGTGTGCCAGTGAAAGAGTGAAACTGCTTCAACGAATTTTTCACATTCGTATTACACTCCGCAGCTTACCACAGGCCTCCATGCTGACTCCGATTGATCGCGAGATCCATAGGTTGTCTAACATCCCCTATTCATTGGTCCGTCAAATGGAGCCACACCTTTTGTTGTTTAATGGAATGTTAGGAACCGGATCAAAATTCCTCCAGCCCATTTTGATTTCTACTTCCTTTCTGGTTGGGTAAAGTTATTGTAGTTGAGATTGGGCGATTGCAATATGCTACTCACACCACTACTACTCAGTAGTGAGGCAGCAGTACGGACTTCGACATTGTGGTAGCCGCAAGAAAAATACAAGAAGAAGCATTAGAGTGCAGCCTGACGTTAAATGGTTCTTGGTACATTAAGGAACTGAACCTTGGCGTCCTTAGCAACCATGAAGTTCTGAGACCACTGTCGTACGCAGATGAGTGTTTTTGCTTGTAGTCTTGTTGAAACGAAAAACCCATGTATGGGTTTTTTGAACAAACGGCCTTTGCGTCATCCGCATTCTTGGCTCACAACACTAGGAATATCCCGGACAACCTGTATCGCACGTTTCATCAAATTAACCAACGAGAACTATGCCAACTAAAATTGGATAATCTGTTGCGATAATTAAAAAAATTTCATTTTTCCGTCAAGCCAAACTTGGAAAATTCCAACATACCAAAGTAAACCTGTTCGATATGCAACTTACAAAGAACCAGATGAATGACTTTACTGCGGGATGAGTTGGCGACACTGTTTTGGATGGACTCGCTTACACTTTAGTGTAACAGAGACACTACATTTTTGTGACTTGGGTTGTGAGTATGTTTTTGAGGAGTTCAGTCGTTTCTTCAATTCTTGTTGGTCTGCTTCCTCTTCCTTCTAATCGCATCTCCTACCAGTGATACAATCGTAAGAAGGCGATCTTTTCGGACATCATCTAACTGACTGTGACTTTTGAAGAACCATGGAGTTTTAAACGAAAATTTGTAGGGTTGTTTGTGTGTAGTTGGATGTTTGATATAAAATATACATTTGTGCGCTTGATCTCCATATGCCGAATGGTAGCATAAATTGTACAGTTCAAATTCGGGATCAATTCGATTTCAAAGTGGTTAAATTGTCATTTTCATTTTGGAGTAGTTGTGAGCTAATTTCTGTTCAGTCCATAAGTAAATTCACCGCTTCCATCACTTTAGCCAACTGACTGGCTGATCTAAATAGAATACAATTTTTAAAAATACTTAACATAGTTTACACGTTTACTCGCTCATCTGAAACGATCGCCTGCGTTTAATGCATTACAGACTGAGACCAAGTTATAAAAGTGCATCGTTTGAAGCACACACAAACTTGCTGGTTAGTCACACGTTCTAAACTGGTATATTTTCAAGTGGATGTATTTGATTCCTACAGTATACGGTTGACATCAATGAAACGCTTACACTATTTTCTTACAAACTTCAATTTTTCGTTTCTCGTTTATTTACAAAATAGCCGGACATTTTTCTTCGCAACGTATAATTGAGATTGCATCAAGTTTTGCATGCTCAGGTCCTGTAATTGTGGTCTAGCACTATCGAACAGATCAGTTTACCCGTACTGCAGCGCCTGAAGAAAAAATCAGATATCAACGTGATCAATGATCAAAATCTGAGACGTAAGAGACTTTTCTGACTGTCGAGTAAGTCTATTAAGATAGTCGAAAAAGAACAAGAAATCAATATGAATCGATTTCAGGGTATCTGATAAGTCGGAATCGGCAACAAGACTCACATATCGTTGCTTCGCTTATACCCTATCCCTCTTTCTACGAGGCTGCACCAAGATCTTGGAAACTTCGCACTAGGACTCTACTTTCTAGCCAAAAACTTGTCCAATTGTTTAAACATAACCCGTAAACGTCAATGTAACGCGCATCCAAGGAGGCTGGTCTAACGTGCCATATCACATGACATTTCTGTCCATGAAAACATTATTATGCTCAATATATTTTGTGACGGAAAGCTAAAGTGTGTTAAGTTGCTACTCAGTTTCCGTTACAAAAATACACTTTTGTTTCAGGTTATCAAACAGGGTGGTGCACCTGTCTCCCACTCTAAAAGATTGTGTTGTAACGTAACTCATTAAGCGTTCAAAATATTTATTCCTTAATGGATGCCCTCCTTCTAGAGGACAGTTACCCTTCCTAAAAAAAATGGAAACTATTCAACACTTACGATTGGTGGTAAGTCTCTGCGTGTACAAAATTTGTTAGTTCTGTCCACCTGAAACGGATACACTTGACTAAAATTTTTTCTTTGTGGAAGTTCACCAAGCTTACCAGCCGTCATGTGTTGCACTTCCGTATCGTATAAGTCCTGCTGTTAGATGTTAACAGTCTACCAGTGGTTAACCGATACACTGTACATCGACATCCATATTACCACTCACGATTTGCTGAAATATTGGAGAGGACCCAAGAAGATGAAGCTTGACCCATAGGGTCGGGGATTTTTGAACTAAATGAGCCCTGTGCTGAAACTGCACTTTGATACTGTTTGACCGCTTTCGGTCAGGGATGTGACACTCACCAAAGCTTGCTTCCTTGACATAAGTCAATATGGTTATCAACTCCCAATAATTGCCTGTAAAGGTAATCATGGACAGATGTAAAACAACATCAACTGTGGATGAAGCTTATCAGCTGAAGTTGGAATTCTCTTAGTGAATACACATTTACTAATCTGTTCCGGTGAAATCAAACTGAACATCACTTACAAATGATCGTATCTGTTGCCTTCTCATAGATCTTCAGAGGGCGTGCTACAAAAAAGAGTCATTAGACAAGTATGTTGATTTTGTCAAACCTCGTCTGTAATGTATATCCCTGTCAAGAAGGGGGAGTTGAACACCGGTTACACTTTCTTGAGTAAAACGTGTTGATTGCTATACGCTGAGCTTACGACCGGCACGATCGGATAATCATATCTAAACGGTTAACTATTTTGACTTCATTCAGAAGTCTTGCGAGTGGTGTTATCGACTGGAGGTAGTGGCTATATCTCACATCGAAATGATCAGACAACCTGATCATTGATCAGACGCGAAAGTGGTTGAGCGTACACATACGATAATTTGATCATATCTAATGTAAAGCCAATGCCTCAATGATCAGCACGGTTGACCTACGGAAAACCGACCCGGGATGAACTCTTTGCAGTGACAGGGGTGTACAGTACTGACAAGTTGTAGCTAGGGGAAGACTCGAGTCAAGGACTTCTTTCCGTAACAGGCTAGCTGGAAATTCGATCTGAATTCAAAATCCGTCATCAACAGTAATTACCGCTAAATTTAAATGTCTTTTCTGAAAGCGACAAAGGTTGTCCTTTCTGATAAAATTTTTCAGATTCACTTTTGATAGGTACGTTAATGTATTTTATTCAGCCTGTTGACACCTTTGAATCGTTCGTGTAGTGAATGTGGTGGATGAGGGCAAGTTTTGTAACATATTTAATCCCATTTCTTGAACTTTTGTTGCCAAACATACACAGTAACGTCGACAAGCGCTTCAGCCGTTAACCATAATATATAATTTTTACTGTTTTTTGTTAATTTTTTAGTCTGATGACAGAAGGTTTGTTTTTGCGACAGCCGTAAACGTCGGTTTAACTGCTCAGCGGCTATGTCTTCTCTGAAAGGGAGCGGCATGAACCCGTATATCTTTCCGACGCTAGGAGTGGAATCCTTGGTTGATATGACGATCATGTTTGTGAAGTGAACCTGTGCGGACAGCCGTTTTCCCTAAGCGCCTTTGTGAGAAAATGGAGTTCGACCTTAAGTATGTTATCCGAGCAGATTTTTCTCAACCGGGACGTTAGATAGAAGACCAAGTTCCGTTTCTGTTCAAGAGGAACAAAGGTGTGGAACTTAGCCTATTAGCCCGTTCACGTGTATGTGTGAAATATATCCCGTCCTAGGGACTTCATCAGGGCGTCGGTGAGTGTTGACATCAAGGGAGTGGAATGCGTCATTCGCATCCAATTCAACAGCAAACTGAATGGAATGATGTGCTGAAGTGAACACTCATATCGATTGAGTTACCAATAAAAATATCGTCCAACAGACCGCCCATGGTGCGTCGTTGAGTGGCTGGTTCACTTCCAGATATGTGTTTAGAATTAATCTTATAGACAGGCTACCTGTCCATTACCAGTCAGTGCTTGTGTATCCATTCATTCGCAGTTGCTGTACGGCAGAGTATAAACGGAACATCATCCACTATGCCATAGGCTTCACATTGGACGATCGGTCAATCAGAGCATAACTCACAAGCGAATGTGGTGAACGTTCACGTATGGTGATCCAGTCGTGCCTAAGGTGGTCAACAATGGTCAATACAGTTGCTTGATGAAAGCGTGGCCGGAGTTCTAGTCCCGGCCGTGGCAAGGATATGCACTACTGACGAGCTCTAAGAGCGAAACTCGAGTCTAGTGCTTCTTTTTGAAAGGGGCCGACTGGAAAGTCTATGGGAATGCGACAGCTGCGATCAATTGTGGGTGATGTTCAATCTATATGAATAACCAAAATCCCGCACTACTCAGTAGCAAAGTATGTCGATCGAATGACTACACCTCTGGATCAGAACCGGGATCACAAAATCAACCACTAGCGCAGTCGTGTTACACTTCGCCTTGAGCATCTACCAGGTAGGTGTTTCGAAATCATTTCAGGTCGCATATATGAGGTCCCAATCGATCAACTAAATTCAGTTAGACAGCCGACTTTGGTAACCGCCGAACTGTTCGTCACAAAACCCAGTGTTTTGGTCACAAAACAATTCATTCGAGCTATTCAACTTCTCTGGCTTCGAGCAGTCCTTACATCTCATTCACCCGAATACACACAAAAGACTGACTTCAGTCACGAGCTGTAAACCTAACATATATTCAGAACAGTGTAATGACATGTTTGTGTCTACTGATAAGTGTGTGACTGTTGTGATTTTGATTTTAACCAATTACAAGTTTTAATTTTTTTTGTTACTACAATTCACTATTATATTGACCCGATGATGGATTATCGAAAACATGTGTCCGCCATGCTCTGTGCTCTCTAAGTAAACGAGAATTTCTACAGCATAATAAGTCAGTTCTTGTGAGATTTTTGGGAAGTGTATGTTCGGTACAATGCATGCAATGAACAAGTAGGCTGTTCAAAAGTGTAACGAAGATGTTAAAATGCACGAAAGCTTATCCAGACAATTGAAACGGGAAACCAGAATAAAAGGCAGCCCCTAGGACTCACCGCTCCCATATGCTGAGATAACGAATGTAACAACGCTGTGTAGGCTATGACCGATCTAACGTTTAAATACTGCCAGAAAGCTTATTCACCAGGTATCAATTCCTCTGAAGGTCAACCTCTGAATCATTCCGATCTTCACGCATAAATAGAGTGAATTCCGCTTAATTAGGAGTATTAATCAGTTGCTGAACTATAGCTGTTTAAGACCTATTGACTGTACTCAACTTCCGGAATTATCGTGATGCCAAACAGTCTTGGAAATGTCATAAGTGAGTCATGCGAGCACTGGATGCAGATGATATTATGACACTGGAAACATTTGATGCAGATGTCTTGGCTCAGTGTTCCGTTCACAACAACCTCCAATTTATTCTTTCAATGTTGGTCTGGTGTAATACTTTCCTTCGACGTGATCAAGCCAACAAGTTTGCACTTGTAGAATGCACCACTAAACAGACGTACCATTTTTGTTGTCTACTAACTGGCGGTACCGCAGTGGGAGGTTCACTTATACTTGATATGTTTACCTCTAGGATTGAGTAGGAGACAAAAACTGGGGACACAGTAGGCAATATGCAGAAGAAAACGTGAAAACAGGTGATAGTGGCTGACCGATTCAGTAAGTGACTAATTTCTTGAACTCTCTTCCTCTCTGTTCTTATCTGTTGGCAAACCAATCAAGTTAATCAACAAACTGTCCCTTTCTGACTCTTCTGTTTGCAGATATAGTAACAATAGACCATACTGAGAGGATACCACAGTGATCTCTTTGGCTGAGCACCATAGTGACCGATAGCATTTGACTGCCTCCCAAAACCTATCTGCTTTGGGGGAGTAGTTATTTTTTGAAATGATCCACGATGGCTTGGTTTGGTTATTTATTGTTTCATAAACACGTAAAAATGCATACAGCAGTGTAATGTGTAATGTTCA